>JAJTUV010002789.1:0-103365 GCA_021653895.1 Mastomys natalensis | reverse complement strand
AAAAAGAGGTAAAGGGAAAAAGACCAAAAAAATTTTCCTTTTTTCCCTTTGGGTTTTTCCCTTTGGTGTTTTTTAAAAAGGGGGTTTTTCCAAAAACCCCCCAAAATTTTTGTTTCCCCCCCTGGGAAAAAAAGGGAACCTTTTCCCTTTTTAAAAAAAAGTTTTTTAAAAATTTTTTTCCTAAAAAAAAAAAAAGGGGAAAAAAAAACCTGGGATTTTTTTTGTCCTAGGGCTTTCAAGGAACCTCAATTATTTTTTTGAGCAAAATTCAATTTTTGAGACAGCTGACCTCATTCAATAATAGCATTCTTTTTCCCATCACAGTAAGATCAAATTGAAATATTACTGTGGTGCTTCCAAATATTTGAAGGCCGCTCTTGGGAGAGTCCTGAAAATTTTTTTGGTAATCTCAATATCCTTATATAAATTAAATTGCGACAAAACCCAATCCCTCTGATACAGATCAAATGTCCTAAAAAAAAAATGCTATTTAAGGAAATTTCTACCCCCCGTAAAAAAATCACCTGACTAAAACCTGCAGTTCAGGCTCAGGGGGGAGAAGGGAAAATGGATTTTAGACAAACCCCGGAGGATCAAGCAAGTAAATAGTTCAATTACATGAAATTTGAAGTCCTGTGAAAGTGAAAAATTTTGGTTTAAAATTTTTTGAAAGGTAGCCGGAAATTTTTTGTATTTCTTTTATAAAAAAAATGGGGAAAATTTATTTGCTTGCCTTTGTTAAACAAAGAAATCGGGAAAACTCTTTTCTCTTCAACATAATGGGTTTAGCCCCCCAAAAAGAGTGAAATTTATTGAATTTTAAAAAAAAAATATTTTTTTTAAATTTCATTTTGTGACTGCTGAAATTAAATGCTAAAAATGAAAAAAAAGTGATGGGCAAATTATGACTGTAATCTTAAAAAAATTTTTATGTATATCTTAAAAATTTTTTTTATTAGGTAAAAAAAAAAAAACAAAAACACCTACAAAAAGTTAACCTTTTGGGAAAGCAAAATTTCCAAAAAAGGGGGAAGCCCCCCTTTTTTAAAAAAACCCCCAAAAACCCCCCCCCCAAAAAAAACCTTTTTTTAAACTTAAAAAAAAGTGAAATTAAAAATTTAGCCCTAAAGTTTTAAAAAATAATTTGAAAAAAACCCCCTTTTGTTCAGCCCAATTTTTTCCCTTTCTTAAATGAAAAATTTTTTTTAAAAACATAAAAATTTTGAATTAATGGAAATTGTAAGTGAATTAAATTATAAATCTAAAAACGGGTCTTAGCCAAAATTTTTTGGTATTCCTTTTTTAAAATTTTTAATAAAAAAAAAAGCCCGGGTGGGCTTTTATTCTTTTTAAAGGGGTATTTAAAAGTTTTGGCTGAAAAGCTAAAAACCCCTTTCCTTCTTTTATTTTTTAAAATATTTTTTAAATTTAAAGTTTTGAAATTTTAATTTTTTTAAAAATTTTAAAAATTTTAGTTTTACAAATAAAAAACTTTTAAATTTAAAATTGATTCAAATAAAAGGGGGGTTTCATAAAATAAAAAAAATTAGAAAAAAATCCTTAAAAAAAAATTTAATTTTAATATTTTTAAATTATTTTCAAAAATTTATTTTAATTTAAGGTTTTTTTTTTTTTTTTTTTTTTTTTTTTTTTTTTTTTTTTTTTTTTTAAAAAAAAAAAAAAAAAAAAAAAAAAAAAAAAAAAAAAAAAAAAAAAAAAAAAAAAAAAAAAAAAAACAACAACAAAAAAAATTTTTAATTTTTAAAAATTTTAAAAATTTTAAAACAAATTTAAAAAAAAAAAAAATTTTTAAAAAATTAAAAAATTAACCCCCCCCCCCGGGGGCCTTTTTTTAAAAAAACAAAAAACCCTTTTCCCCCCAATTTTTTTTAAAATTTTCCAAAACAAATTCCCCAAAAAATTTTTTTAAAATTTCCCAAAAAAAAAAATTTTACCCCCCAAAAAAAAAAAAAACCCAACCCCCCCCAAACAAAAAAAAAAAAAACAACCCAAAAAAAACCCCAAAAAAAAACAACAAAAAAAAAAAAATTTTGGAAAAAAAAAAACAAAAAACCCCCTTTTTTACCCCCAAAAAACCTTTTCCCCAAACCACAAAACAAAATTTTTTTTTTCCCCCCCCCCTCCCCCCCCCCCCCCCCCCCCCCCCCCCCCCCCCCCCCCCCCCCCCCCCCTTTTTTTTTTAAACCAAAAAAACCTTTAACAAAAATTTTTTTAAAATTCAAAAGGAAAAAACCCCTTTTTTAAAAAAAAAAATTTTTTCCAAACAAAATTTTTTTGGGGGGGAATTTAAAATATTTAAAAAAATTCTAAAAAAAATATACATTTTTCCAAAAATTTCAAAAAAAAAGGGAAAAAAAGAAAACAAATTTAAAAAGCCAAATTAAAATTAAAAACCAAACTTTTTTTAGAACAAAAAATTAAAATAATTTTTTTAGAAAACTTTATTTTTTAATTTAAAAATTAAAAAAAATTCCAAGGGTTAAAACCTCCCAAAAAACCTAAACAAAAATTTTAAAAAAAATTACAAAAAAAAAATTTCCCCCCCCCCCCAAAAAAAAAAAAAATTTTTAAAAAAAAAAACCCCCCTTTTTTTTTAAAAACAAAAAAAAACCCTTTCAAATTGCTGTCCCTGGCAAGAAATTTTAATTTCTTGGAATATGATCTTTCCCGCCAAAAGCCCCCCCCCCCCCCTCCCAACCCAATTTAAACACAACACCCCCCCCAAACCCCACCCAAACCACCCCCAAACCCACCCCCCCAAACCTAAAAAACAACTTTTTTTTTTTTTTTTTTTTTTTTTTTTTTTTTTTTTTTTTTTTTTTTTTTTTTTTTTTTTTTTTTTTTTTTTTTTTTTTTTTTTTTTTTTTTTTTTTTTTTTTTTTTTTTTTTTTTTTTTTTTTTTTTTTTTTTTTAGTTTTTTGTTTTCTTTTTTATTGGATATTTTATTTATTTACACTTCAGATGTTCTCCCCTTTTCCCCTCTTCCTAGAACACTCTATCCCATCCCCCCTTCTCCTTTTTGCTTTTATACCATTTTACTTACATGCATGTTTTAAAGGGTTTTAGTTCTAGGTTGAAGGTCTAGCAATACAATAGTTGCAAATAGTCAAAGAACAAGCAATACAGTAAATACAAATAGTAAAAGAACAAGCAAGGCATTAAACCCAATTATTGATGGATGGAAGGCCTTCCACACTTTTTTTCTTCCATAGCTTACTTTACCCAGAAAAATCCTCCAAGCGTCTAAAATTACAATACATTAAGTTTTAGTTTACTTCTAGTAAATGACTATGAAAAAAAAAAACTGTCTTCCCTAATACAATAAATAACATTATGTGTGAAAGGTAAAGAAAATAAAATTACTCCCCAAAAACCCATGTACCATTCATGATAACTGTTTCAAAGGGCTTATCAGGGTGACCAAAATATCTGAGCCTACTCTCTTGACTATTCACGGCAGCTACCTCCCTCAAGCTTCTCTCTTTGTGATCTCTACACTAGGCTGAATTGTAACCCAGGACTATGAGATAAAACAAACCCTTCACCCATAATATCATTCATCAGGATATTATTCTCACAAAAAAGAAACAAAACCACTACATAGGTGAAATATGAATGACTTTTTCACAAATTTAGCATTTTTAAAAAATTTTGGAAAAATAAGAGAAAAACCACCTCCACAAAGGGTTAAGAAAGCATTCTATTTTGAATAGATCAGTGTTGATTCCATATATATATATATATTATATAATATATAATATATAATATATAATATAAAATATTAATATATGTAATAGTGTTGATTCCATATATGCTTAAGGTTATTAACCCATCTCTCAGCTTTTTGATTATAGATGTTTTTGTAGAGTTTACCTGTTAATCTAAAATAAGCTATATCCTTACAAAATTAAAGATAACATCAATAAGATATTTTATAAAATTATTTTTCTGATGCATACATATAGGGAAAGGCTTTTCTCCATGATACATACAAACTGTGCTTCTTAAGAAATTACTCTGAAACTCTCCCACTGAAGATAACTTGGTGAAACTTTTTTCCTTTTGTAGTTATTCACCTCATCTAAATAACTTTCTAGATTGACACTGAGTATTAGAAAATCAAAAAGAATACGGTGAAGTTTCACAGTCAGTATTTGATTTGATATTCCTTTAAATGTAAATCATGGCCCAGCTGGATCCCTAAAAGAAAACATGACTTTATTCCAAGTTGCATTCTCGTGAACTGCTCTGTGAACTGACTTCAGAAGTCTCTGGGATACAGAGGCAGGTGCATGAATGGTTTAGAGATTGAGGTGGGGACTGGGATCAAAATTGCCTCAGACTAAATGCAATAGTAAATAGCATTTCCTTAGCAATTAAAATCTTCCACACATGTGGTAGGGGGCTAATAAGTTGTCATTTCAACACATGTGGAATTTTTTTAATTAGGTACCTGCTTAGAGAGGAAGCCCTACTTTCTGAATCGAAAATAGAATAGCTATCAATTTACATGCCTACAACAGGTCTTCAAAGCTATGACTTCCTGAAAAGCCAATTTAGATTGTGATGCTATGTAACACATTTGTGTTAGATGAAGGATCAGAATATGAAAAAAACTCATGAAATCACCTCTAACTGCTTTTAGAAGCAATCATATACACCAAACAACTGCCATCACTCTCTCCTTTTAGGAAATGAATTGTCTTATTTGCTGGGATCCCCTACCTGTCCTTCTCTCTCCAGAGGGCTCCATAAAATTATATTTTCCTGTAAAAGCTCATAGCACAGTTTCACTTCTAACAGAGCACACACAGAGATTTATGTATCTGCAATTCTGTAAAATTCTCTTCTGTGTGCACTTCAATGCCCTGAAATTTTGAGCTTGGGAAAGTTAAAAATATCACCCCTCAGAATTTTTAGGAATATAGAAGTTGGCTCTGAGGGTTTAAAGCCAATCACAATGACCACGGGTACTGTCAATAATTCTACACCTGGACAGACTTAAATTGAATTTTTGCCATCCCGTGTACATGCTCAGCTCTAAAGGGGAGGTCTCCCTCCCCTTACATGGTGGATGTTAGGTAAAGACTGTGTCTGAAATGGAATCCATTGCATCAATGGCTTGTGTGTCGATTGAATTTAAAATTGGTCTTTCTATTTCTGATTTTTGGTCATAGATGTGTGAGTTGGAGACAGGTGTCTTGTAAATAAAAATTGACTCAGCGGTTAAAACATGGAATGGGGTAATAAAAGGCTTCTTCATTCATCTTTTTGTAAAAAGAGACAATAGAAAACTATATAACATAAATGATCTTGGCAGTTACCAGAAATATCTGCCTTTGCAAAACTTACTGAAGTCTCATGAGGTTTCATTACTTATAGAATCATGGAAATTTGGTGGGAGGGTTTGCAATACCTTCATTTGAAAAGGCATTACTGGCTTCTTTGGAAATAATTCTCTGTGTATTATCCAAAATTTCATTAACAATAGCAACAAATAAATCCATGAAAAAAAATACCTTTGAGAAGATTCTTTGGTAAATATGATGAATTTGTAACAGGACAGTTGGCAAATATTTAGCAAGTAAGTATTCTACTCATTGTATTGTACTTGAGATTTGCAACAGATATTCCACATAACAATTTAAAGCATTTAAACTTATTTTCTCGAATTATATTATTTTAGAAAGAAAAAGTTTAGACAGATATCCTTAGTATGAAGAAATATCATTTTTACAGGATAACAGATCTGAACACACAAATTTCAGTGTTCATTAGAGTTTCTTTACTCTAGTTTTTCAATCAAAATCATACACTAAAAGCTGATATTCTCCTTTCAAATAAATTCTATGTTTTATGAAAAAGTTGTTCTCAGCCACCTTGAATTTAAAGAAGAAAACTCCAACAGCAGTCAACAATAAGAAATACACTGGTTACTTAACAATTCTCTCTTGGGTATTGTCCAAGAGACTCTAGGGACCCTGGAAAATACAGTATTTTAAGAGAAACAGAAACATACTTCAAAGAAAGAGCTATTGAATTTCTTCCTGAATGTTTTTATGTCTAGGCTCTGTTGAACTAGGGAGTAGAGATTTTAAAAGCCTATATAATAGCCTATACCTTCCTTTCATGTTGACTCTTGGCTGCACGGCCCTCAAATAATAATTACAGAAATATTGAGGAATTGTTTTGATTCAGATAAGAATAAGTCTATGAAAAAAATGTTGAGAACTGATGGAATGAACTCCTCCAACTTCTCTTTTTCTTTCTCATTCTCTTCTCCTTCCTTCCTCCTCCCAATTCTTCCTTTGCGCCCAAGTGTCTTGTAGCCTAGAGTGGCTAAAATTTCAGGCTTGCACTAACACATTCAGCTTTCAGATGGGGAAAACTCTTGATTGAGAATCGAGTCTGTGGTTAGAGATGCATTAGAATGAATTCATGTCCGAAGATAATCATTATAAGTTGCATAGTTTATTTTAGTGTAATGACAGTTCCCTAGTTTGAACATCCTATGTTGTATTAGTATTGAGGAACACTAAAACTATGTTGTTTTCCAGAATAATATGCAATTGATAGAGGTGAGCATGAGAAATAAACCAGAAAACATGAGCAGGTGTTCTAATATGTTAATAAAAACATCAGAAGGGATGAGAAAAGAGATTTTCAGAAATTAGAAAAGATAATCATTCCTGATAACTTTGTTAAATCACTTATATATTTATTTAAGAAATCTAATCACAGAAAAGAAAAGCTAGAATTTAGATACATATGTACACCCTAAGCAATTCAGCATACGTTCCTTCTTTCTAACCTCCTTGTGTTTGCATGAATCATACAAAGAGATGATTGTCTTCCACCGTTTTCTCTCTCATGTTTCCCGTCTTTTGTCATTGGTATGGTAGCCGAGTTAGTTGTGAATGTTTTTCTTTGAATGTGAAGATATATATGGCCTAAAAATACCATGTTCACTGAAGTGCGGAATGGATTTTGAAATGTATTTTAATCCTGAAAACAAAGCTTCAATTTGCAAGTCCTAGCCTTTACTGAGAGGAAATAAGTTTTCTAGGTTTCAAGAGGCCTGAGTTTGGAAGACTTAAAAATGAACACAAGCTAGACTAAGGTTTTTCCTTCCAGAACTACACAGCACAATCAGTTGGTAGAAGATGAGATAGCACAATGCATTACAGTAGTAAAAATAGCCTTATTGTTGCTGGCTTCCATCGCCAGAAGTGGAGATATGGGACGTGAGGGCAGTAAACCCTTGAGATGAAGGCTTTCTCAGAGTCAGATCTCAGAGACAGAAGGGTTATGACAGTTTTCACATGCAGTCCAATACTTTAACACTACATGAACTATGCTAAGAGACGCATCTGTGCAGAAAGTCTTGCAAATTTCAACATAATCCTTAAGCTTTCCACGGCACAAGAGCTGAGGTTACCTGTGACTTGATTAGAAAGAGAGTAAAATATGCTAAGATAATCAATATGGATAGGTGGAAGACTGAAATTTTGTCTAGATTCAGAGCATAAGTTTTTCATATCAGAAGAGTTGAGTGATCAGGAGATCAGGTTTATCCCATATGAAGATGTTTGTAAGTTAAAAATATGAAATATGAAAAAATATGAAATTAGAGCCTCTTGATGATGAGTAAGACCATTTCATTTGTAATTGTTTATTCAATTGGGAATTGTTTATTGCAAAATCATTGAAATTATCTTAAAAAGTGGTTCTGTGGACTTATTCCACAGGAGGGAGAATTAAGAGGCAGAACAGTCAAGAAGCACTCATGTAAATAAAAAGGCATGTGTTGGCTGACACTCACTTGATGCCCTTGTTGTCATACCATATAAAATTATATAATAATGTTATTGGGATTTTGTCACACTAGGTGATAAAATGTTATAAAGCAAAAATAGTAACAACTGAATTTTTAAATAATTAAGAGTAGAAATGAATGCAAAGGAAAACTTTGTTCTCATGAAAACATACACTTGAGTCTCTGGAATCTGCTGAGGGAGGGAACAAAATATCCTGATGATAAGTAAGCTGTTCAAGGAAAACTATTCTATGCATTTTAAGAGAAAAGACTAAGACAAACTAGTTCTTTTGGAACATTCCACCTCTTCTCAGATAATCACCATTTTTCAAACATTTATAATCTTCTCTGAGAAATGAATTTTGATTTCTTCTTGGAATTTTTCTATGTTGACACCATATATTAATGCTCTCTATTTTGGAATAAAATATGAATTTCCTTACTTCTGTAGAATGCATTTAAGGGGTGAAAGACAGACAGACACCCTAATAGGATAACCATGAAGGAATTACTGGAGTGATTCATGACATAATCACGAATGGTTTCTTAGGTCTATATAGAATAAATTTTTCAAGGTTAATTTTTCCATATACCATTATACTGGAATCCTTGAATTCTTTGATCAATATAAAAATTATCTTAACTACTGTGTCACACTAACATGTTAATCAAGTTATAGGAAAATTCTACAACTCTAATATGCAGGTAATCTTTATATAAGGTGACTTTATATGACCATTAAAATAGCAACTGTAACAACTTTTTAAACTTGAAATATAAAAGAAAAAGCTAGAAATGTCCTTGTACAACTTCAAGATCTGTTTGACTTTCAGGTAAAATCAAAGACTTTCTATAGTTTATTCCCATTTTTATATTGAGCTTATTTTAGCCTCAGTAGATCTATGATATACTGTTCTCAGTGGAATAAGAAACAAGTAACATGGATGGCTTAATAGGGAATTTGACTTTGAATTTATTTCCTATTTAAGCTCCAAGAAATTTTCACAAAGACTGAGATGTTTTGGACTATTTTTAAAAGAACAAACACAATTCTCCCAGCTCATACACTATCTACAGGCTAAAAAGCACTCTGACAGCTAAGAAGAAAAAAAAATCCCTTTGAGATGGCAAAATGGAACCCCAAGTACAGTACTTCCTCTAGCGTAATGTCGTGGCACAGTCCTCAGTCCTTTGTTCTTTCTAAGCCGACTTTGAAAATGGAAAAGTTAAAGATGTGCATACGATATAATGGGATTCTCTGTGCCTCTTTTATAAGAATCGGATATTTTGTGATGGAAAGAATCCATGAACCTTTGCTGTTGTATGCCTGTTTTTCCCTGATTTAAAAAAAGCAACCAAGTTGCTCGTTTTTTTTGTTCTCCTGTGGATTTACAAATTCACTATCGATTTTCATTGTAATGACAGTGTTTCTGCTTTTGTGTAGATAAATGTAAGTTATGATCATTAGATATCCAAGGTGACCTTTTTATTACTTCATGAAATAGATCACATAAGATTTTTTTTTTGATAAAATATGCTTCTCACATTTTAGTAATTAACATCTGATCTATCGTATTGATAGTTGTTAATTCTTGGGTGGTATAATGAGGTTAAGGTGTATATAAAATAGACTTTTGTTTTATATTTTATTTTTACTGCAAAAGATGATGTTTCACAGGCAAATTCATAAAGCAACGAATTCCTGACCATTTACAAAGATAACATTGAGCTGACAGTTGAGAATATAAGAAGGCAATTCACATTCAAATAAGAATGCCATTTAAACCATAGTTTCAAGTCACCGCATAAAACAAAATTGAAAATTGAATAGAAGATGTTATCTTAAAGACATGCTTATATTTATGCAATCCAAATATGAAAAAGAATTGTCTAAGAACTGGACAAAGTACAAATAACCACATCAATTTGTCTTTTTTTTGAAGGATTTTATTTACTTTTTATTTAGGAGACCTAATTTTTGAAGGCACAAAAGCAAGTATAAGAAAACCTTATCAGCATTTCTAAATTTAATTTTATAGTTTTAAATCACTAGAAGAAAAAAATTGTTGCACAAGAGAATTTTCTACTGAGACTTGGTACGTCTAATTAAGAAGTCATCTACATTGAATTTTAAATTGTTTTATTAGTTTTTTGAGAGCTTCCACTGGAGTATGTCTAGCTTATCAGTTGATGTACACATAGACAAAATTCTCTCTCTTTCTCCCAACAGTCATCCACCAATGACTCCACAACTAGGGGTGGAACTATATGTCCACCATTCCTCTCTGTATTGGGATTTTGTAAGGCGTGAGCATGTGCAGTCTAGTGCATGTTATCACGTCTATTCTGAGATCATGTGTGCAGCTGGCATGCTGTCCCATAGGACGTTTCCTTGTGTCCATCCACTGCTTCTGTGTTCAAACCTTACCCCATGTATTTAGCAATGATTCCTGAATCTTGGCAGAGGAACATAATATACATGTTCTCGTTATGACAAGACAGATCATTCTGCAGTTTCTTAGGATCTGCATTTTGGCCAGATGAGAATCAATTTTACTATCTTCTTCAATAGAAGTTTCTGAAATGAGATTGAAATGCATTGATTTATGGATATGATGAAATGCCATTAGAAGTCAATGTAATATTATGTCCAATTTAGCAGCATCACAATAATGTGTTTTCAATAAGGCCTTTATTGTCCTATCTAGAGTATGTCTTTTACCTTGTGGAGTAGGAATTAAATCCAGTCAGAAAGTGAAGGTTTCCACCTATGTTTTTGCTTTTATTGTTCCAGAAGTAATGCCTTGTCTTATTAGTTATTATTATAGTTAAGAGGATCCTTATCCAGATGTGATTGATAACTAATTTTTCTTCCTGTAGCTTGCATACATAGCACCTGCAGAGACAAAACTTCCAGGTAAAAATTATCTTGATTTCATCGTGTTATGAGTCACATGTGTGTTGTCTTCAGCAACAGAGCTTTACTGTAAAGCTTTGGAGAGTAAGAACAATGATAATAACCTGAAATATTTGGGAGATAGCCTAGAAAAAACTTATTGGCCAACAACTCCAAAAGAAGTGATTTATTCCTAGTACTGGACTTCTGATTTGTTAGCACATATTTATGCCATAATATATATTATATATGGTTATATGATATATGCATTAATTTATTCATATTATTATATGTTACATTCTCGCCTTCAGAGAATGTGGTTACTTCAAGAGCATATCATAAAACAACATATCTAAGACCAACTCTGTCTTTTGTATAGTAGTCTAATACATTTGAACAGTATCTATAAATACTAACATCCTGAGTGAGATGACCCAATCACAAAAGAACACACATGGTATGCACTCACTGATAAGTGGATATTAGCCCCAAAACACACAATACCTAAGATGCAACGCATAAACCTCATGAAACTCAAGAAGAAGGAGGAAGACCAAAGTGAGGGTGCTTTTGTCCTTTTTAGAATGAGTATCAAAAGATTCAACCAGAGCTCCCAGAATCTAAACCTCCAGCCTGAGAACAGACAGGGGCAAGCTGTCCTCTGAGAGGCTCTAACCAGCAGCTGACTCAGACAGATACAGACATCCAGAGCCAAACAGTGGATGGAGCTTGAGGACTCTTATAGAAGAATAGGTGGAAGGATTGTGGGCCCTAAGGAGATAGGAACTGCACAGGAAGATCAACAGAGTAAACCAACCTGAACCCTTGGAGCTCTCAGAGACTGAATCACCAACTGTGGAGCATACCTAGTCTACACAGATCTAGCTCCATGGGCTGGACCTAGGCCTCCCTGCACATATGTTGTAAATGTGCAGCTTGGTTTTCATGTAGGTCTCAAACATCTGGAGTGGAGGCTATCCCAAAACATGCAGCCTGTATATGGAGTATGGTCTTCTAAAAAAAAAAAAAAAAAAAAAAAAAAAAAAACCAGTTATTCAGTTATTCATAGAATATTATTTGTTTATATCTCTTGTATTCAGTTTGCAACTACTTCATTGAGAATTTTTGTATGTATACTCATGAGGGATACTGGACTATAATTTATATATTTTTGTTGGGTTTACACTTGATTTCACTATTTCAATATTATTTGCTTTGTGAATGAAAAAAAAAAAAAAAAAAGATCCAGCAGAAACAGCCAGTCCTCTGCAGAATCAGTACGAGTCAGCAAAGCAACCAGAACCAGCTGGGACACCAGGAGAAGCACTCTGGCACTGTCCAGTTGAGTCCTGTTTATACTCTCTCCAAACATCATGTATCCACCTCAGCAAAACACCATGTGAGTCTGTTGAACTCTAAGACCCAAAACCAGGGGACGCATTCCCCCAAAAACACTCACGGACAGGATTCGCTGCAATAAAGTGAGGTTTAATGACAATGATAATAAGAACCAGTATACTGGGGTTCCCCTGTACGAAGACAAGAGGAAACCCGAGCCAAAGTTGGGAACAATATTTATACAGAGTCCAAGAGGGCAATCACAAAGGACCACAAAGGCTGACCTTCCCATGTCCAGTCTCTAGGTGACTAAGATTCATACATTACTTTTATGACAATGAGTGTCATAAAAGTTTGCCTAGGTTTACCACATTAAGGGCTCAGCTTCCTGACCACCTCCCATCCTGGGGCCCCTCTCCTAACATATTAAAGAATAGTATATATGTGTTATGTGTTTTTTTAATTGGATGACTTAAAGTATTAATTTTAGCTGAAGCTTAAATGATAAACAAACATAATCTGTTGGTTAGGACTTAAGAGCATCCTAACCTTAACAGTGAATATTCTAATAGTACGCAGAGAGATAAACATTGTTTCAAAGACAATGTGTTAGTATTTAAAATTTTCATAGAATATCATGTTCACTTGTTAGTAGCATGACATAATTCAGACTCTATCTTGGTAGGTATTAGACATGGAACAACTGTCATAAAAAATATTTTCTGGGGCAATAGCAAACTTTTAGGATGTTACACAAAATAGTGTGAACTTCATACAGTTTAGGAGTTGTGGAGTAAGGTTATGTTAATTCTTTTTCATTTGTCAAGTTCATTATAGATTGTGTTACCTTAAACTCTTCCTTATACTGATATATCCAAATCATTGTGCATCTTAGTTTTTTTGCTGAAGGTTACACTTTATAGCCCATCACCTTATAGCCTTTTGGTAACCTTTCTGGATGTCATCAATCTCATTTCCCAAAGACTTGTGAAATTAATGTCCATCTTTGATCATAAAAATTCGCTATAGTTTAAATAATAGGCCAGGTTCACATAGCTTTGTTACAGATAAATTAGCACTGAAAAGGGCACCAATTGTCTTACATTTAAATCTTTATAAACCTCTCAAGATATTACATGTACATTATCATGACTAACAAGGGAATACTTTAGAAATCACATCATGGTTGATACTTTTTTTCTCATGTTACAGGTTAACTAAATAGATAATTCCTAATAATTAATCTTACAGTGCATATTTTAAAACAAACATAATTTATCTATACGTTGCTGTTGCTAAAACTGGTTGCAGCCTAAGTCACAGCTGCCTGGGAACGTTCTTGGGATTATAGGTATACCATGATTAATACATTGAAAATGCTAGCATCTATAATTCAACCATGGGTTGAGAGCATTAAATTACGTTTAATGAGTGATTTAAAACTTAATTGACTACTTTTACAACAGTAACAAATGAAAAAGGCATGGCATTCCTCAAGCATTTCTCAAAAAATTAACGAGGCAATAAGAACTGTTAAGCAAGTAATCACTTGTTAATCGATAGGTTATTAGGATCATATTAAACTTGAAGCTATATATTTGCATCCAGATTTCTGTAAAGAATAAAGATGGTCATACCCTTCATGAAAACAACATGAAACAAACATTCATGAAACATGAAACATGAAACAACATTCAGTTTCTTAGGAAACTTTGTGCCATTTGTTATGATAGGAAGAGTAGTTCGTACTTCATTAGTGAATTAAATACATGATCACTCTGAACTCATCACTATCAACATGTACTAAACTATCTTGTTATAAGAAAATAAATCACAGCTCTCCATACGCGTTCCTCTAAACTGTTTGATGAAAGGAATGCTATTTTGGAGGAAAAATGCAAAAGAAAAATTACCACCATGTGAGAATTAATTCACTTTGATTTTATTTGAAAACTTCTAGATATATTCGGCAGTATTCCTTAGTGTAACCCTCTTGCAAGTGTACTAGCAGGATGAATAGAATAATTCATCTTTCAACATTGCTTTCTTGTCATTCTTCAAACATTAAATTCTATTAGGATCCATTATAATGCCTCCCCCTGCCCCCGCAACCTACCTTCATGTTTTAGCTCCACTTAGTTTTTAGAACAGGAATTCTTGTTAGATTTTGCAACTATAATAACTTTATTCTTGTTTATACACTATAATTTTTATTTCTCAGCCTTTCGCTCGAAATGTGAAATAGCTTTTTCAGAACTGTCTGATAAATACTTTTCAAAGATCTTTCCCTCATGGCTTTCTAACAAAACAAAACCCTGATTATTGGTTTGTATTAAAGTCTGAAATATCAGTAAGATTTGACCTGTCCAAATCAGGCATGCTGCCTCCATTCACCCTAACAAACAAGAACATATTAATCATGTAATGAACCGATAAAGATGAATGCCTGATTAACTCTCAGGCCAGAATTAATTACAAGAGAAGCACTGGTTCTTACAACTTTAATTAGTGCTTCTAAATGATATGGGTGGTCAATGAGTCACTCCATTTCTGATATGGTGTTCAAATATTTACGATAGTTAAATCTTGTTCATATCAGAATCTTTTGCTGTCCAGTGATCATAAAATTAAAATATGTAGTACCCATTTTCATGATTGTATCTGATTATGGTTTGTTGTGTTTGTAAATATATGTGTATTATGCATGTGTTGTTTGTGTGTGTGTTCATGTAGTGTGTATGTGTGTGTGTTTGTGTGTGTGTGTGTGTGTGTAATTATGGTATACATGCACCACCCACAACCCACACCTATGGAGGTCAGAGGACAATCTCTAGTAGATGTCAACTTACTGTCTACCATCCTTGAGATAAAATCTATTTGTTGTTTGTACCTGGGATTAGCAAGCTAGTTGATATGGCTCTGCAATCTACTACACATTATTTTGTTCCCAGGTCTACTATCTCTAGAGAAGCACTAGGTCACAGACATGTGCTACCATTCCAGGCTTTGTGTGGGCTCTGGATGGGTTCTAAATCAAGTATTCACACTTGAATGGGAAATGCTTAATTCATCAAGTTATCTTCTCAAATACCTACCTATTTTTTAATAATTGGAATGAATCAACAATAAATGTATGTAAATTCTTATTTTCCTCCATCCTACTATATTAGTAATTCTTAGAGGTTTTCCTAAATATTTTATGATACCAGAACTCTTATTGTGTCAGACTTAACTTGTAATAGTAGAATATTTCAAAAGTGTTAACATAAAATAAAAGGTACCAGTCATTTAGAACAATTACTTTTCTTTACTTTGTATTAATTATGAATTTACATAGCAGTATCCATTCAAATTAAGGGATAAATGTGGGCAGGTTTTCTGGATATTTATTACTGTCCTGGCTTATGAGAAAGTAAACTTTTCTTCCTATTATTTGTGAACTTCTTCAGTACATTATGACTGCTTCTGTGCAATTGTACATATTTTATGACTTCCCCTAAAGTTCACAACGAACACCTGTTTCTCATTTTAACATATTTTTTGGCATCAAGCAGTATTTTATTTTGTTTCAGTGAGTTCTCCTTCTGTGCTTCTTTATACATTATTGTTTCTTATGTTGATGGTATATAGGTCACAATATTATTTTCAGTGTAATAAGACTATTGTGGGTTTTTGTCACTTTTCTATTGAATGATTCTTCTCTTGTCATCATTCAGAAGTAAAATAAAATAATATTGTGGTAATGCAAAAGAAAATGTTGCATTTAGTATCTTGTACTTTTGTATAAAATAGATTAATTTAAAACTTTTTATTTAATTTTACACACTTTAGAAAACTGTAATCAAGTATTTGAGATGCAATAAAAATTTATGCAAATCATGAATTGTAATGTTATATAATTATTCATTTTCCAAAGTGGAAATTTATATATGAAGATAGTATATTTTTCCAGCAATTTTTATCTTTGTCTGATACAATAGATAGGTATAAATCTGCTAGGAAGTTAAACCCAATGCTATTATAATATAATGGTTCCACTGTCATGTAAAAATCAACACACATCTCAATAATTTAGGATAACAATCTCTATGCTCATGCTTCATGGCCTCCTCCTCATTAGAACTTATTAATGTTCTTTATGAAGAATGTGTTTTCAACTTCCTATTTGTTTCTTATAATTTTTGTTTTTAACTACCTTTTTTGGCTTTTGACCATGTTCTCTCGATTTGTATATAAATTGGCATCTGAACTTGTTCCTGTTTTCCTCTCAGCATGACTAATATGTTTAAATATTATTTCCAAGGGTGCTCTAGATGCTCTAGCATCATAAATTAGCATGTCAAAATTTTAATTTATTACCTGTTTATGCCTTTTTCTGAGATCAATTTTTTAATGAAGAAAACAAAAAATAAATTAATTGCATCCGTCTGAACCTTTGGAATTATGCTGATTCATCCTCTCTCATTTTTTCAGAAGTCCAGCTAAGCTTTCTACCCAAATGCTATTTTGATAATTTCTTGAACTTGTCACAATAGAATTAAGTTATGTATCTGCACATTGTCTATGTTCCTGTATCATGGAAGTATATTCCAAATGATCTTAAAATAATTAACTGCTTTGTGTAGGATAAACCCTACATTATCTATGACCAAAATGTTCTGAAAATAATGAAGTGCTTTGTGTAGGAAGAACCATACATTATCTATGGTTGTTAACTGCACTTCTGGAATTCTCTCACATAGTCCATAATAGTTAACTTAGTTGTGGATATGTGAGAATTTAGTTTGAGAATTTATCCCAGACTTATGCAAAAGCTGCCTATATTTTGCTCCTCCTTTCCCAACTCTGAGAAATTTAATATTTGAATTAAATCCTCCATCACTTGTTCATCTCACATTATTCAACTTGCAAAACAATCAGTATTGTCCTAAAAAGTAACAATGCAACTATTAACAGGCAAATATTAATGCTATTTATATCAATTTCATATAATTTCTTTATAGAGTAAACATAGTATATTACAGTCCTGGGAACCAAAAATCCTAATAGATTTTACTAAAAACTGTTTCAAGACATTGGCAAGACTACATTTGTTATAGAGATTATGAGGTTTTACTTACTTGATTTCCCAGCTTCTAATGTGTGCCTATGTAGCTTTCTTTACTAATATCCTTTCTTCATCTACCATGTAGCAGCTTAACAGCTTCAGGTCAGTTATAAAAACATTAGAATAACAATTGCTTAACATGAGCATACTGGGTATTCTTTATGGCATTCTCTCCATGTCCACATCCTTAATTTAATCATGTCTACCAAGTGCTTCTTGGTATATAAAGCAACATCCTTACGCTGGGATTAGTAAAGAACCCTTCCAGAGCCACTCTTTTGCCTGCCATGCAATCCACTCTTTAATCGCAACTGATATTTTGTCATTTTTGGTAACAATACTATGTGTTACATCAAAATGATGAACTTTAAATCAGGTACTGTAGTTCATACATCTAATATATCTTTATACTTCTATGTTCTTCACATTGTTTTATCATCTACAAATGATCATCCTAAATTTCGCAGTCATTCTTGTTCAGACTAATTTTGTTCATTTTTTCTTTTATTGGATATTTTCTTTATTTACATTTCAAATGTTATACCCTCTCCAGGTCTCCCCTCCATAAACCCCCTATCCCATCCTCCCTCCTCCTGCCTTTATGAGGGTGCTCCCCCACTCACCCACCCACTCCCACCTTCCAGCCCTGGCATTCCCCTACACTGAGACATTGAACCCCAGCAGGACCAAGGACTGCTCCTTCCACTGATGTCCAAAAATGCCATCCTCTGCCAGAGCCATGGGTCTGTCTATGTGTAGTCTTTGGATGGTGGTCTAGTCTCCAGGAGCTCCAGGGTGTCTGGTTTGTTGATACTGTTGCTTCCTTCATAGAGCTGCACACCAGACTAATTTTCTAATTGCTTTCGAAACTATGGTCCATATGATTTGGTCTTAAAAGCTGTGAGTTCAGATAATGTTTTGAAGACTTTCATCACCTATATAAATATCATAAATCTTTAAGCATGTGATTTAAGCTAGTTATTAATTCGTATCATAATTTAACCTAAGTTTAGCCATCTACTCTTTTCATAAATTTTCGATACAACTGTACATTATCACTTATTATTTATTCACTTTGTCTCAGACACACACACTAAAACAGCTCTACTCTGCAGTTTCTACCCCTGTTGCTGGTTCTAAATTTGGGAGCTTATTCCAACAATCTTTGACAGTTGAAATCCTGTATGTGCTATGTGTTCATTATCCTGACAGGTTTTTATAAGAGATTACAATTAGACTGAATCCC
Source organism: Mastomys natalensis (assembly GCA_021653895.1). Lineage (NCBI taxonomy): Eukaryota > Metazoa > Chordata > Mammalia > Rodentia > Muridae > Mastomys > Mastomys natalensis. The sequence continues at coordinate 84,941 of JAJTUV010002789.1, read as the reverse complement.
CCATTATCCATTTCCACGGTGACTAGAAGATTTCCAGCAACTATGGTAACAGCTATGTCTTTTTGGATTTTTTTCTGCCATTGTTCTTCTCTCTCTCTCTCTCTCTCTCTCTCCTCTCTCTCTCTCTCTCTCTCTCTCTCTCTCTCTCTCTCTCCCCTGTCTTTCTCTCTATAGCTCTTTCTCTGTCTATCCTTCGTGGTCTCTGTCTCTCTCATGTGAACTCTAAAAGGTAAACGTCAAGTATATTTGTGTTCAAAGCAGTTTTGGACAATGTGTGCAAAACCCTTGCTAAATCTAATTAAAAATCAACTAAGTGTGCTTTCTTAATTCTTTAAATATTTTATCATAAATTGATGATTTATAATTGTGCATACTTACAGAGTAAAAAATGTGAAATAATTATAAATAACACACCATTACCTCAACTAATACTATCTTCACAAATTATTGAGGATTACAATTTCTTACATTAGAGGAAATTCGGGTGTCTATTTTAGAAATGTTAGAGATTATAGATTGAATGGAATTATCATTGCTATTTTTGCCTTTTTTAAAGTCACAGGCACATATGCATTATATGATTTTTTTTTTTTAGGGTCAGAGTGATTGATAGATAAACACTATTTTAAAAGGCAAATGTAATTAAATTATAATTTATCTATATAATCAAAGATAAAGTTTATATATTAATAATATATTTTATATACTCTTTCATAAAATATTATTTATTTTTTTGTTGAGAATGTAGACATTAAAGTCATAATTTCAACGGTATAAACCACAACTGAAAGCAATACTTTACACAATAATAAGCAATACAAACATTTTAAAGAAAAATGCTTTATAAAAATTATAATCCTATATTTAACCCAGAAGATATAAACCTATCTTAAAAAGTTACTGTCCTCTCATCTTCTTTTTTATTTTTATAAAATAAATTGAATTACAAATTATCCAATAATTGTCTAAGTCCATATGTAATTGTTATTTGAATATATATGTGTAGAAATTTTTTAAGGTAGGATGTCATAATGGTGTAAATGACACTACAATTTAGTATTTAATCAATATATATTATATATTGATAGTATAGATGATAGGCTTGCCATCATTTAGTTAATCATTAATTGATTAATGAAATGGACACAATCACTATAGTAGTATTTTTTATTCTTTCTGTTATTTCTGTGTTCTTAGTGAAAGGACATATATCACATTAGATGTTATTCCACCAACCAAATCAGAAAGCTATTTTATTAATATATTACTGATATATAAGTCCCGCACCCCCACCTTTGTTCCAGTTTTTATTGTTCTAGAACTATTTACTTTAAACAATTATCCTGCCTCTTTACATAATGGAGATGACCCCAGGTGGGGTCTGATCAGAATGATCTGGGCATCTTTCATAGGAATTGGCTTCTAAAGTACGGGAAAATCCTTGTTTTTCAAAAATCTCTCTTTTGAGTTTATATACCATCTCATGAATTTGTGAGCTTCTGTCAAACTGGTATTAAGCAAAGCTGACAGATCTCATGCACTTAGTGTTTAAAGCTCCTTCAACCATTAATATATCCATGTAAACAGTATCAATGGAGTAGAGTTGACTCAGACTGATTTCATATGCAAACTTGCTTTCATCATCATCCAACACTAAGATGTTCTTTCTATTTACCAACGTAAAACATCTCATAGATTTATTTTGTTCTTAATAGCTTCTTCCCTATGTGTTATGCAGAGTGTTATTTATTTGAAGGTTATTTTTTGGAATAACCTTCAAATAAATAAGCTTACAACATGTAGTTTCTCTATATTTTTCCATTTTTACATAGTTACCATTCAAGTAAAATTTACTGCCCGTAAATTTAGCAGATGAGGAGGAATATAAACCTGAGATTTTGGGCTTGTCTGTATCTGTGGTCTTCATCATTTGTCATCTTTTCACGTAAACACTCAGGTCATAGAGGCTAGTCAGAGACAGCATATGTCTCCAGACAAGGGTGTCACCGTGATCTGAATCTTTGACCTTAGCAACACTATCAGAGAAAGTGCTTATTCTGCTGTGTGGATTGGGTGCAGTAGTTTATTCAACTGATGTTTACATGATATTTCTACTTCTAAGAAACTGAATTTTCTATGTCTTTCTCAGTACTCAGCATGAAGTATGTGACAAGACACTCTCATATGGGGGTAGCTGAAGGGACCTTGCTGTGCAATAAAGAGTCTAGATATGCTGTTGCCACATGTCTTAGTTAAAGCTTCTATTGCTATGATAAACTACCATGACCAAAAGGGAACATGATGAGGAAAGGGTTTTACTTAGAGCTATACATCATATTCCACCATCAAAGGAAGTAAGGAGCAGGACCTCAAACAGGGTAGGGACCTGGAATCAGTTGTTGAAGGAAGCAGAGGCTATGTGGGAGCACAACTTTCTAGCTTTCTCTTCATGGCTTGGTCAGTCTGACTTACTATATTATCCATGACCTTATGCCCAGAGTTGGGACCATACCATGTGGATCCTCTTATATCATCAATCATCAATCAAAATATGTACCACAGGCAATCTTGTGGGACCGTGAAAGGACAGCTTGGTTCCTGGTTGAGCATAGGCCTCGAACCCTGGACCCTAATGTGACAAAGGCAGGTGTTTGGCCACACCCCCAAACTCCAAGCTCCTGACATGTGACCAAGATCTCCATTGACCTACATCTTTCAGTCATGTAGGGCAACACCCCTACCAGCCCCTCCATAGGTAGAGGGCATGACTACAGGCCGCTCATCCTCAAGAGATTTCCATATTAATGAAATACCTAAAGGCCTGAGGGCATAGCCAATTAAGCATTCCTTCCCATACCCTCCTCCCTCCTCCCTCCTCCCTCCCAATTTAAGTCAGGTCCACACTGGGTTTGGATGTGTGTGTGGGGTGGGTTCAGAAGATCCATCTACCATCTGCCATGACAATAAACCCTTTTGGAAACATGGACTCCCTCATGTCTTTGGGGTCTGCCGTGAGGAACTGTGGAGAAGATCTCAACTATGGAGCTGTTGTCTAATCTCCTGTGGAAGACTCCTTTTTATTCCAGCTACAGGGACTACCTCTTTAAGCAAGCTAGTAGGGCTGTTGAGTCAGCCAAGTGAGTACAATAACCAAAGAGTCTCTTTCCGATGGGGTGCTGTTGGGGCTTCCTTCCTTTCCCCTTGTTTCTCTTGTCTGTTCGCAGCACCTGGGAGCCCAAAGAATGGAGACCACTGGACTCCGGGTCTACTCAAGAGCCCTGTACCCCACCCCTGGGGAACTTCAGACTGAATGAGATTTCCTGAGCTGGGTGGGGCGCTGTGGGGAGTGAACTCAGTCAAAATTCCTGAGTGCTTTGCCTCTCTGATCCATGGCAGACATGTGGGAACCACAACTCTGCCCAACAGGAACCACACCTGCCCCCACGTGTGAGCTAGTCAACTCCTGCACAATCTGGTGAGGATACTTTCTCAAGTGAGTTGACTTCCTCCCAAATTATTCTAGATTGTACCAAGTTGTCATAATACAAGCCAGGAGATCATGGTGTAAGGAAGGGTGTCTTCATTCATCTGTTTCTCCATCATACGGATATAGGTATCAGAGGTTTCCACAAAATTGGCTGCAACCTTAGTAAACAGTATTAGAATATATAAATATTGCAATATACTGATATGTAAAGTAGTTTACACACTGAGGTTTGCTCTGAAAATATTTTACCTGATAACTTGCTGTGGAGAGCAAAACAGAAATTCTGTCTTTCCCATGTGATCTCATTATTTCTCAGATATTCTTTTTCCTTCATTATCCTTTTGTATTTATCAATGTATACTGTGGCATTCTTTTTAAAATAAGGGGAGAAGGAGGGAGTTGGGATAAGGATATGGAGTTTGCATCAGTTAAAAAAATAAAACCAGAATAAACAACATAGATAAAAACAGAGCATGGTATTTTTAAATTTTGAGTTTGAATTTTTTCAGTATATCCTAGAAATTCATAGACCTCTTTATCGTGAGAACCTCAGACCAAATCTTGAATGGATAGCTGCCAACAAAGATACCCTTTTTCTTATAGCTTCTGAGAGATTTTTGATTCCTGAGGAGACAAAATATCAAAAGGATATGTTAGCAAGAATTTATCTGAATACATGAGAAAGCCATGTGAGGATAACTTTTGCATAGTTTGGAGTCTGTGCCATATGTCAAGAGATGTGAATCAATCCTCAGTCTATATGCATGCTCATATTATTAAGTTAAAATTCATAGCACTTTAAATTTGTGAATGAGAAACCTGTGCTTTTCTTTTTCTCACCTTCCTGTTTAGCTTTTCTTAGCCCATGAGGGTCTCTCAAAGACCTAAAGGTTACACCAGTTAATCCTCAAAAATATTTTTCATAGAAAAGGAAATATTAAGGGGAAAATCCATTTATTATGACGTTAAAAGCAATCAAATTTTGGAAAATATGTTTTAAATTTTAAAGAGTGAGCTTTTCCAGTTAAAATGCTTATATGTTTAACAATATATACAACTATCGATAATAAAAGAGCTTTTAGCTTTCTACTCCCAATTTCTGCATAGTTTATAATGAATGACTTCAAGGGTATAGTGTTGCCTTTTGCTTAACTACTCCTCAATGCAGAAGAACATTAATAATATAATACTGCTATAGTGAAGAACATATTTATTTTTATACAACATACACAAATTACAATATAAATTAAAATTGAGCTTTTTAGTTTATTTTATTATTTATGCCAAAAGTCATTTAAGTTTCAATAAAACTTGACATATATCAACACATCAACACTGGACAATGCAACCCAGTAAGAAGAGGAAATAGATCCAATGAGCAGACAAAAGAGACAACTCCACCTCCATTGTTAGGAGTCCAACAAAAACCCTAAGCTAAAGAAACACAGCAGTATGCACAGGGCCTGGTGCAGACCCATGAGGCCTACGTGGTTATGTTTTCAGGCTCTGTGAGCTGATATGAGCTCTCTTTAGTTGATTTTGTGGTACTCCTAATATCCTCCATCCCTCTGGCTCTGATAATCCTTCCTTTCTTCCTTCCTCCCTCTCTCCTCCCTCCCTCCCTCCCTCCCTCCCTCCCTCCCTCCCTCCCCCCTCCTTCCTTCCTCCTTCCTTCCTTCCTTCCTTCCTTCCTTCCATCTTTCCTTCTTTCCTTCCTCTTCTGTGGATTTCCTTAAGCTTCTCTTAATGTTTGGTTAATGGTCTCTGTATCTGCTCCTATCAGCTGCTTGTTATGCCACGTTTTAATTGATATTACAAGGAAGCCTGGTCTTATCTTAATGGGGATGGAGATAGAAATAGAGGAGATATGGATCTGGGGAAGAAGGGATGTGGGGATGGACTTGGAGGAAGGGACAGAAGGTATGTAGCAGTTGAGATGTATTTATTATATGAGAGAAGCATAAATAAAAATAAAAATAAAATAAAATGGGAAATTTAAAAGGCACTTAGGATACATGTAATATCCTTTAAACAAAACCAGATGCTGGAGATAGATATACAACATTTAGTAGATTATTATAAATGATTCCTTTAATGAAATAACCTACCATGATTAGAGGAAATGATGTAATGTGTCATGTCACCAGTTTACAGAAAGCAATTCTCCAACTTCTATGATTTGTGAAAGCTAGTTCTAACACATTTTATTTCCAAAATATTTGCCTAACCCAATTTTAAGCTCTCTTACTATAAGCAGTTCACATATATTGACTGATTCATGTTTGAAATCCAATATCTGCTATAATCCAGTCAGATGTATGTTTGGCCTAGTGAGAGATAAAATATATACCAAAGGAGCTACTGGTCTAAGGCAACAGATACAGACAGAGATCATGAATGGATAAAAATGAATGTTGAGAGGCTGGGCCAATGGTCAGTTTTCTAGTGTAATATAGGTAACACACTGGCAGTGAATAATGCTACACACCAGTAGGTGAGCTTTGAAGATGAGAGGAAGTGGTGACTTCCATTGGACACAACACAGATGTCAAAACTAAGCTTTCAGCTGGTAGAAGAAAAAAAAGGATTAAAATATTTGGAGTTCAGGAAGCAGAAGTAGATTAACTACATGAAGCCTGAACTCACTATGCTTTTCAAGGACAAAGATAGATTTGTTTTCCATGGAGATCATGTGGGAAGGACATTGTAGAAGTCAGTGGTGGCCTTATTTCACATGTTAAAAGAAAACAGAGATAACACTGATATCTGGGGTCCTAAAGCACCTCTTATAAAATAAAAATACATAAACCTGAAATAATAAAGTCTAAGAGGATGTAAAAGAATGTCAATGTAATAATCAGAGAGAACTGATATACTTAGAAATATGTACATGAAGAAGAAAGGGCTCATTTGTCTTACTCTTCCTCATCAGAGTTTATCATCAAATGAAGTCAGGACAGGAACTCAAACATAGTAGTAATCTTGATGCAGGAATTGATGTAGATGAGTCATGGAAGAGTGCTGCTACCAGTTTGTTCATGACTTGCTAAGAACTTTCATATAAAACCTAGAACTACCTGCCCATGGGCACTCCAACTCTTAATCAGTACTACAGGTTTCTCTAAGTCAAAATCTGGTGAAGGCATTTTCTGAATTGAGGCTCCTTCTTGAACACCTTTATAACATATAACAATCACTTGGCCAACTTTATAATATAAGCCAATTTTCTTTGACTGAAGGAATAGTAATTTCTCTAAAAGGAAAGAACTTGAAATTTCACAGAGGTGAAATAAGGTTGTAAATTCCAAATCTTCTCACAAAGAACCCTTCTTTCATTTATTTGTATAGTTACATACTTAAAATATTCAGATATTTGAGATGTGGCACAGGCAGAACAATGATAAATGTTATACAGAAACATCATGGTTCTTCTGTACACTTAGAACCCATAAATTCCAGATCTGTTAATAGACATTCATAGATATTTTAGTCATTTCCAAATGTATATTTATAGAACTAAGATTGTATTTAGTTATACTGACCTAAATAATGAATAGGTTGGTAGAATAACATCTATTAGAATGGATAATGGCGAACAAAAGCATCTGAAACAATTCATGAAGTTAAGATAGTACACTAAAAAAAGATCTTAAATGTTACAGGGATTATGGTCCCTATCTGTCACATACTGAATACTTAAGATTGTTTTTACCAACAAGAAATAATTAGCAAATTTCTGGATGATGAAAGTGAAGTACTTAGTACCACAAACACAATCATGACTAGTTTAGATATACTTGTCAGAAATATTATCAAGATTTCAGAGTTCTTCAGTATTAGAGTTATGTGCACTGACATCAAATCATATATTTACAGTACAAAAGTCTATTGTTCAAAATAATGGGCAAAATTGTGAAATTGTTAAATGTATATATAATATGTACTGATCATATTTTCCCCATTATTCCCTTTTATTATTCTACCAGTTTCCTTCTTCTTTCTTATTCTACATCATTGACCATCTCCTCCTTATTACATGTTCTATATCTTCCTAAATTACACATATAAGAGAAAATATGAAATATTTATCTTTAAGAACCTGACTTATATCCCTTAAAATGATCTCCAGTTTTTCTTCCTTCTCCATTCTCTTCCTAAAAATAAAAATTTCATTCTTCATTGCTGAATAAAATCCCATTGTATATATCACAGATGAATTATTTATCTCTTGATGAACTATTAAGCTGATCTCATGAGTTGACTATTCTGAATAGTGACAGTCATACTGATATCTTTGTGCTAAACTTGTATGTATTATTCTTGATATGAACAAAATACTAATAACATAATATTAGTAACATAATATTCCATTTTATAACATTCTTTTTATTAAAATTATTTTTTCTTATAAAATACATCCAGACCACATTCCCCTCCCTCCAATCCTCCCAGTTCCTCCCTGTGGGGCTGCAAAGGGATGGCTTTGTCTTCCCAGTAGAGCACTGGGTCTGAGGTAGCCAGGGGACCCAATAGGGACATAGCCTGTCAGGGACGGCACTTATCTCCCCACGCATTTGGATTCCAGATGCCCCCACATATGGCCTGCATACATCCCCATTAGCCTGCATCTTGCAGACACATTTTGCTCAAAGTTGCCCCTCCCAGAGAGGTTTTGCATCACCTTCCAGATTGAGGACATGACTAACAGAGATTTCCATATTCATGAGTTATCTAAAGGCCAGGGCCATAGCTAATTAAGCTATTCCTCCCCAGTCCCTCATCTTTCCCACTCTCTATTTAAGCTAGCTCCCCTTGTTTTTTTTGGGGGGCACACATCCTGATCCAACTATCATGCCATGAACAATAAACTACTCCTTGGAAACTCAGTCCATGTGTCTTCTGGGGCTTACCGGCCAAAGCTTCCAGCTTTGAAACTTCAGAGTTTCTCGTGTATGTGGGACTCTGCCACCCAACCATCGCGTTGCTGCCCCTTGTGCCTGGGGCACCTCTACCCCGAGTGTTTTTTCCAACCTCCCCACCTCCTCTTTCCTGTAGATCCATTCCATCTCTGTCTCTCTTCAGAAAACAACAGGCCTCCTAGAGACAAGAACCAAAGTGGAGACAAACACAAGTAAGACAAGCCTTACCCAGAGGCTGGATACGGGAATATACTAGGAGGAAAAGAATCCTGTGAGCAGGTGAGTCAGAGATACATCCACTCCAGTGTTAGGAGTCCCACAAAAATTCCAAGCTAAAAGCTTAACATGCAGATGACATGGTACAGACCCATGCAGGACCAATGCTTGCTGATACAGTCTCTATGAGTCCTTTATGGACCTAGATTAGTTGATTTGGTGGCTATATTTCTTATGTCCACCAATCCCTTTTTTGTAATCTTTCTACCTCTTCTTCCACCTCCAACGTTTTACATCAATGTCAAAATAATTTCTGCAGTGGCTAGACTAATTTTCATTGCCATCTTCATTGTATTGGGGTTCCTTCTTATCCTAAGATCTCCAGGTACTCAGGGTACAGGATACCTTTCAGTCTGTTAGATTGGATTTTTATAAGTGCTCTCTATATGTTGGCTTTACAAGTCAGCAAGACAGAATCTGCTTTCTAGATGGTGGTAGCAGCTCAAACTTGGGGCACCTATTTGGAGACCTTTCTTGTGGTAGAGGCACTCTTTATCAGGATGTGCATGAATATAGGTAGTGTCCAAGCAGGGCTGACAGGACGCAGAAAGCAATCATATCAGAGCAATATGTGCTGGTGAGGTGAAGCAAAAAGCAGTTAGTGACTGTTCATAATTTTTTCTGAGTTAGTGTTTGTATGAATCCATATTTGCTCAGATGGACTGGATCGTTAGCAATGACTACCACAAACAAATACTCCTGTTTTCCCCAGCAGTACAGCCTATGCTTCTCATAGCACAGACCTATATTTCTAGTCAGTTATAGAAAGTCTTAGAACTTTTTGTGTTCAGTTGCCTAGCAAGTGGAAAGCTAAAACAATTGGCATATTGGAGATACAGAATTTCTGCATACTATGGCAAAAATGTTTCATATAAAACATTTCTTAAGATGGTTACCCTTTACAGTAACAGAGATTAAGTTTGGAAGCATGAGTCCTTGCTTTGTAAATTACAAATTTATCTCTTAATCTCTTTTTTACAGAATACTAGACTATGTGCTTTGAAGATTGCATTAACATCAAACCCTGATTTGTAGAGTATTTTCTCTTCTGCCCACATTACCTAGTGCCATATGTTATATATAGCATGATGTTTCTTCTCAGACCTCAGCTTCAGTATTTCTGGGTTTCATGTGGGTTCTGTCCATTACTCTTGCATTATCTAGCCATTACAAGCTTCCCATTTCTCCCTGAGGCCATGCCCTTGGTGTTTGTTTTCAGAATGGAGAAGATGCTTGTGGCTGTCTCTAATTAGCATTGCAAGTAGAACCTTTTCTGAGAAGGAAGATGATGCCCAAATTATAGTACCCATGCTAAATTTCACATAGCCCTATTTTGTAGAGAGATAGGGATATGGAAAGAGAATGAAATCAACAAGGGAATAAGAAAGGGAGTGGAGAGAAGAATAGAAATGACATCATGTAGTTGAGTCTAATTGGAGCTTAAGTCAAAAAGAAATATCAGTGTTAAAGATTCTCATTTTTAATCTTATTGCTATTTTGCTTTTTATGAAACTTTTGCAGTAACTTAACTTAAAATATTGCCTTGAAATGATTATCTAGATTACTGTGTGTTTCTTTCTCCTTAATATCATATGACCTCAGGAAATTGTCTTAAATTTACAACAACCAGTCTGAGCTTTAAAAGACACTATTAAAATGAACATGTTATTTTGAAACCCTAAAGAAGATAGCCAACATAATTAGCAGTCTCCTGGTCTATCTATCTATCTATCTATATCTATCTATCTATCTATCTATCTATCCATCCATCTATCAATCATATATATATATATATATATATATTATATATATATATATATCAAGAGAAATCCATATATACATATATATGTATATATAATTTACTAAAATATTCAGGAGTATGTTTCTCTCAGACCCTATATAAAAACATTGTATGGAATAATTTGGATAATCTCTGAAGTGCATATTGCTCTAATCTCCAAGAGCATGATATTACCTGTATTAGATGAAGTAGAAGTACATACATTAGTGGCTTTTTAAGATATGGGTAGTCCAGATGTTGAGAAATAATCTTCATATAGAAGGAACTATCTCACTGAAGTTGGTAGAAATTCATGATGTGGCATGTATAAGATTTAATCCTGGGTACATTAAAATTTATGTCTCACTACAGAAAAATAAACAAATAAGAAAAGACTGATGGTGATGTAACAAAATGGAAAGCCATTAACTTTGACTTGAGTTGAACACAAGGGCAAGGGACTTTTAGAAAGTTTTATTGTGATACAGGCAACTCTACCAAAGTGATACATCACTTGATCATCATAACAAATTCTATGGTATTTGATATACTTGTGGTAGGTAAAATCACCTTGTATAGTTATGGCATGACCCAAATGGTGATTATAATGTGGAGATTTTAGTGTTCTGGAGCAAGTATATGCCATCTGTGACAAAAACATTATGCTCTATTAGATAAACAGCGATGACATGTTAGAGGTCTTGATAATGACAAAATAACTAAATGGTCATCAAGTAGCCATGCAGAGCTAGATTCTGCCAAACTCATCTATTCATGGGTTGACCAGGACAGCAGCAATTAATCATGCCAGCATCAGGCACGAATAGGGCCAGAGGGTACAAATAAGCAACACGAGCAGGTGGCTCAGATTCCATGTCATCCACCACTGCTACATTGGCACATCTCACTTAGCACTTAGCATGCACCTGCTGTGTATGGAGAATGTGTTGTGAATTGTTAATGAAGGAGGGAAAGGCTAAGCTTAAGTCATCAATAGCTTGGTTTGTTACGCCAGTCATAAACAAATGTAATGTGACACAAACCAATATAAAGATCAGCCTGAACATAAGTTGTGTGAAATTCACTGAATGGTTATAAGTGGAGTGGTAGATATAATTCAGGAAGTCAATGATTGAATAAGAAATATGATGATCATTTTGAGAGGAGAATAACTTTAGAATTTAAAATGCATATTTCTGGTGATATGTATCATATAGAAAGACCTGTAATACTGGAAATATAGTCTACAATACAAATATTAAGCAAGGAAGTACATAGGATATGAAGGCTGGCTGACACCATTCTAATTTTGTCATGTGTTACAGTTTTCACAAAGGGAAACGAAAGCACAGTAGTGGAAGAGATGCTTCTCATAGCTGAGCTCACTTATGTCAATTCTTATACAGCAAATGATCTAGCTATGGCTCCTGATCAATGCCTAATCTGATACCTGTCTAGAATAATAATACCTGCTCGTGTTGCTTATTTTGAACCCTTATCAAAGCAACTTTCTTTAATAAGAAGGTATTTTCTGGAAAAATAATCTACTAGGATTTTTGCTCAAGGGAAAAAAAAATCATCTTGACTTTTATCGACAGAATCCAGGTTTACAGGACCCTTTGCAAATATGAATTAGATGATGAGTTGTTGATTACTTGCTTTACAAACTCAAAATTCTTCTTTGCCTTTTTTTTTTTTGGATCAAAGAATGACTGTGAGGATATGGCCCCTTGGCCATTAGTCCTATCAAAGGGAGATGCCACGCAAGCTTTTTGCAAATGATATGAGCAATGAAATGGTTACTTGAATCTGCACCTGTGTCCCCAGTTGGAAAATATGTCCTCTGATATAATGCACTGTATATTGTAACTCAACGGCCATTGTATGGAACCCTGTCCTCATACAAACACAAAATTGTATATTCAAGAATCAATATTCATAGGAATTGCCCAAGATGACATTGTTCTTTTATGTTCTTGTCCTTTCAACTTTGACATTGTAGCTAAAACTACCAATAACCAAGGATGGAATGCTTCCTGTTTTCAAGAGACAACTAAGCATGGAGAGAATTGCCAGCTCTTAGGGAGCATAATAGGCATCAACAAAAAGATGCAGAATTAGTGCTATACAGAGGGTACAGGACAGATAATGTATTTTATATCAAGATGATAGGTAGAACATTTTCAGTAATTTTTATCCAATTTTGAGAAGAAATGGAATAGTCAGCTACGACAGCCAGTGACTGATGCACAGAAAAGGGGATTAGAGATTCTTTCTTCTTAAGGACCCTGGATGAGCATTTAGGTTACCAATATGTTATTCCTATCAGCAGAAATGGATAGATGGGAAAATATATCACTATGTACTTCTGACGAGCTTTGGCAACAAGAGAATAGTTTTTATTATCTTTCTCATAATACAAAAGTTTTCCAATAAAAAGAAAAAAAAAGAATGCTAAAATAGTTATTTTTAGAGTGGCAATCTTTAATCTCAATGGCTCAAAACCTGACAGCAGCATATACTATGCTGTATGCTTTGATTCCCTTCAAAACACAGACTGTTATTTCTTTAGCCTCAGACTCTTAGAACTTCCACTTTACAATTGTGATCAACATAGTCCGTATGTGTTGATTGGTGTGGAAATGGAATTCATAATCTCCTTGTTCTAGCTGCAAACTACTCTGCCTCTGCATGCTCCGTGACAGGATATGGACTGTTGAGTTAAACTCCTTTTGTCCAGTCTGACATCCTTCAAATGCACATAGATGTTTTTCAAAAGACACTTTCTCAAAACTTCTTGCTTGTAAATGGCAAATGTTCAGTGCCATAACAGGGTGAAGTTGGCAGATACTCTTCAAATTGTCATGACATTTGATATTAAAATAACTAATTAAAATTTAATTATATAATAAAGAAGTAATCAGTCTCTTTAGGTGCCTGATATTTTTCTTTTTAAGTATAAATTTATATGCTTATTCACTTTACAACCTGATTGCATATCTTTGTCCCTCTGTTCCCCCCCAGTTCTACTCTTACACCTCCTTACCCCCATTTCCTCTCCTCTTTTCTTCAGAGAAGGGGAAGATCCCCATGGGTACTAACCCAACTTGGGACATCAAGCCTCAGCTGGACTAACTGTATCTTCTCCCACTGAGGCCAGAAAAGTCAGCCCAGCTAGGGAATATATTCCAAAGGAAGGCAACCGAGTCAGAGATAGCCCCTCTCCAATTGTTAGCAGACCTACATCAAGACCAAGCTGCACATCTGGTACATATGTATAGTGGGCCAAGGTCTAGCCCATGCATGCTCTTTGGTTGGTGATTCTCTTTCCTCGAATCCCTATGGGCCCAATTTATTTGACTCTATGGGTATGCTTGAGGTGTCTTTTGCCCCTCCTGCTTTCACAAGATTCCTTGAGCTCCACCTAATGTTTAGGTGTGAGGCTCTGCAACTGTTTCCATCTGCTGCTGGATGCCTCTCAGAAGCCAGTTATACTAGGATCCTGTGTGCAAGTATAGAGATTATTATTAATAGTGTAAGGGGTTTGATGTCTTTCATTGGAGGATTTCAGTTTGAACCAGTCATTAGTTGGCCATTTGCTCAAACTCTGCTCTATCTTTTTTCCCTCCTTATCCTATAGGCAAGACAAATTTTAGGTCAAAGGTTTTGTAGGTGAGTTAGTGTCCCCTTACCTCCACTGGAAGTCTTGCCTGGCTACAGGAGGTGGCCATACATCTGGCTCCATATAACTCCTCCTGTTATGCTAGGAGTCTCAGGTAAGGTCACTCAAAAGGATTCCTGGCAGCCTCCTCTGTCCCAGGTCTCTGGCTTCTCTCAGAGATGTTCCCACTCAATGTCCATTCTCTCTCCTAGCCCTCCCCACTCTCTACTCTCCCCACACTTAACCTCCACCCCATTTCCAATCCCCTCCGCATCTACTCTCTTACTCAGTTCCCTTTCTCCATACACCTTTGATGTATATTTTGTTTCTCCATCTGAGACGAGACTCAAGCACTCTCCCTTTCAGCACCCCTTGTCATTTAGCTTCTTTGGGTCTATGGATTGTAGCAATCCACACTGAAAAAATTATTTCCAAAATGGTTGTAAAAGTTTATGCTCTCACCAGCAATGGAGGAATGTTTCTGTTGCTCCACCTCCTTGCCAGCATGTGCTAGCCCTGGAGGTCTTTATCTTCATCACTCTGAGGGTTGTAAGGAGGAGTATCAGAGCCATTTTGATTTGCAATTCCTTGATGACTATGGATGTTGGATTTATTGTAAGTACTTCTTGGCCATTAGAGATTCCTTTGTTGAAAATTCCTGTTCAGTTCTGTGTCCCAATTTTTAGTTGTGTTGTTTGGTTTGTTGGTGTCCAATTTCTTGAGTTCCTTATATGTTTTAGATATTACCCCTCTGTTGGATATAGGGTTGGATATAGTGTTGGATATAGGGTTGGATATGGGGTTGGATATGGGGTTGGATATGGGGTTGGATATAGGGTTGGATATAGGGTTGGATATAGGGTTGGATATAGGGTTGGATATAGGGTTGGTATATAGGGCTTTCCCATATCGTAGCTTCTGTTTTTTCCTATTAATGGTGTCTTTGTGTTACAGAAGCTTTTCAGTTTCTTTCCCATTACCTTTTATTTCTGATTATTTTCCTTTTGTAAAATTTATTCTACAACTGGAAAGAAAATAAAGTTAGGAATCTTGCCTGGTTTGTTTCTTGGCATCACTAGTCACTAATTCTGCGAACTTAGAAAAATTGAAGTTTCCAAGATAAAATGGTCTGTTTATTAATTGAAGGCCCTGAACTAAGGTGAATAATTTTTAATGTACAATGCAATTACAAAAAATGAAAATTTTCCTTTCTGCCACATTTTACATTTTAAGTTACATTGAAACTTAGCCCAGCGTTACTGGATAAGAAGAAAAGAAATCTAAATGCAATGTTTGAATCTTATTGGGTCAGGTCATTCATAAAGTAAATGTAAGCAGCATGAGCAGTGTTTCCCAACATTGAGACAGAGAGTTTTCACCATGGCAGGTTCTTATAACAGACTGTGTAAACAATGAACTCAGTCAATCTTACATTTTCAAGCATTGGGAAAACTTATGATGTAAGAATTTGTGCACATGATTAAATTTATGATTTTTTTCAGTGAGAAATTATTCACTGTCTATTTTGTGCCTAGACTATACCTTGGTGTGGTCCTCAGATTAATAAGAACATTCTGACTTTTGGAGGTTCAGAGCCTAGTAAAGGAGATAGTATATGTACTAAAATCACATAGCAAAGATCTCCATTCAAGGAGTATAAACAGAGTGTGGCTGGTGGATTTTGTTAAGAATTTTATAAAGCCAGAATTCATTTCTTCCACAGGGTTTCCCCCTCAACCAGTTTACACAGCTATGTTTTAATAAAGGCTGTCTGAAGGCTCTATCTTTAAGTAAATAAGGCATTGCCTTGTAACCACAATTCGATTATTCAGATTTGTTCTATCATTGTGTAACAGACATTGCAAGTATCTTCCTATATCAGACCTCACATAGCTTCAGTTTTAAATTATCCAACATCCAAAGAAGTCTAATCGAAGGGAAGCTGGATATAGACCAGCAATTAGACATAACATTTCTTTCTGAATGATTTCTGAGCAATTCAGCATGGTAGATGGAAACATTAATGAAATAGCTAACTATGAAAGATAGCAAAATTGTGGAAAAGGACAAGATACTACGGATACAGAGCAGTAGTATTTTAGGTAAGGTTCATTCAGTTTTTGCCTTCCTCTTGAAACAATACCCATGGTCCTTTGAAAAGGTAAGTAATATAAAAACATTACCTGAAGTTGACAGTTCATCCTACCACTTTCTGAGTTCCAGTCTGTCTGATCCTCTGTGACAGAGGGAAAGAAAAAGGTTATTCTGTATGGCTGGACAGCAGAAATCGATCTGTCCTAGAGTAACACTAAAACACGATGGGTCATACAAATAGGACAATTTGGACAGTAAAAAGTGACATAAAGATGATTAAAATTAACTCGTGCATTGAACTATCTTCTTAAGGATCAAGAAATTGATTAGTGATATTATTTGACCACTCACACTATGTCATTTGTGAAAAAGCTAGCCTCTAAAAAGTTACAAAATTATTTATCATAGAGATGGATGAGATGACACATGGCTGTGATGCCAGCACTCTAAGCCTAGAGACTAGAAGATAGTGAGTTTGAAGCCAACCAGGACTATGTAATGAAACACCATCTCAAAAATCTGCATACCTGTCCAAATACTCATAAAATGTAAATACTAATGGTCGATAATAAAAATTATTTTACTGAGTATCTGAACAATAAAATATACAGAATAGTTTTATAATGTATTACTTACAAACTTTAATCAATTTTTGTCTTTAATACAGAGTACCATCACTTTTCTGAGATATATTTTAATCACCATAGTATTATTAATTACTTAGTTAAAAGTCCTATAGTCATGTCTTCAAATTACTTGTCTATGAAGCATAATGTATTTAATTGAGGAAGTATTTTTCTATAAGTACAGGGAGCTTTAATTGCTCAAAGAACATTCTGCTTAAAGGAAACTATTCATAATCCCAATTCTTTTCATATTTATATTTTAATTACTTCTCAATAAATGCTTAACAAGTGTCAATTTTAAAACTCACACAAAAGCTGAGTTTTCTTCAAATTGTATTTTAAAAAATAAGATGTATCAAACTAAGTTTTCAATATTTACAATTCCTCTCAATGTTTTGTCAAGTTTATATCTATGATATCTTGGTGAATGTTACAGGCATCTCTTGATATATATCTTCATTGATGAGTTAATTTAGCCATGATATAGACAACTTGGACAGTTTTTCAGCAAAACAGTAGAACCCAAGCATAGCAAAGCAAATATACCAAAGAAAGATTGCAATGCATGTCTCAAGTCATGGAGCAGCGTAATGAGGTCTGTGCTGCAGATTTTGAGGAAGTGATTATGAATAATTATGAGATTGGGGGGATATTCATGAGTAAAGTAACCCCTTTTCTGTGTCGAATCATGATGGGCTCCACTTTTAAAGAATTTCTTCCCACATTTTCTATAGAAGTATTGGTACCTAAAGCATGAAGCTGATGATTTAATGACAGTAGATCTTTTAAGGGTTCTGTACCTGTTTTAGTTCTCATTCGTGGATAAATTCCAAGTGCCTTAATTTTTGATACGGTAGAAACAACTTGACTGAAGACTTAAGCATGTTTAACCACAAAGGGGCATTCTAACTGTCAAAACACACTACCTCCAAGAAGCAGCTTCAGTATTTCATGGTTATCTCATATTTAACTCTTTGACTATAGCATGTTTGCAGGTGATCTACATTTCTAGACTAGGTGGAGACTGTTTTAGAAGCTGTTTTTACCATCATTTCATCTGTCCTTCCTCTCATCTGGTCAGCTTAGCTATCTATCTTATCCAGCTATAAGATCTCATATTTGCTTTCTCAGTGTACTTGGCTTGACCATTCTAACCCTGACATTGAACATCCATTTCAACACTAGCATTATTTTCACATAGCATATATTAACTTATTTCAGTTTTAGACTATTTCGATTGTAAATACAGCTTTTCAAATTAATGGAGACACCATCACGAAACACTTTAATGTGTTGATACATTAAAATTCTCACAAGCACTTTTCAAAATTAAATTGCATACAATTGTGGATTTTGAAATGTGTTGTATTCCTGCCATTTTTTTTTTTTTTTTTTTGGTATGGGTAAATGTCTTTTTCTTTAAAGTTTCTGCTCAAAATTTTGGATTGCTGAATACTTCAAAATTGGAGGTTATTATGATATTTTGAATAACCAAAATAGGCTTTAAAAGTTGATTTTGTGTAAGATGATACTAATAGTTAAAACTTATTTTAAGCATATTTAATATCCCTATAGGAAAATTATAGCAAGTTACAAAGTTATTCGAACAATGAAATATTCTATCATTAATGTCAATAACAGCAGCAAAATTTAAGAGTACATTCTTTCTCAGATTCACTCAGAGTCCCCACCATACATAATGGTTTCATTATCTAACAAGCTCACTACCAGTAAACTATGGCGATTTGAAGTTTTAATTCACATGATTCAAAATCACTTTATAATATTTATTTTTTGAACTTTTCAGAGAAATTTACAACTAACATAGTAAGTCTAATGAAATAGTTTTCCCACAGTCCCTTTCTTCCCAAGAGCAATCTTTAAATCTCGGAGTTAATGGATGGTGGCAGGGGAAAACGAATTGCCACTGCTTGTATTTGTAGGTAGATTCCTGTCTCATAGGGTTTTGTCTGCTCACCTTGGGGAATAGGTTCATAGAATGTTCCTGAGAAAATTAGTGGTATGCAAGGTTAGAGTTTATTCAATTGCTAGGACAGATTTATGTATTTCTCTGTAATTATATGTTTCAGTTTGTTAGAGTAAAAAAATCCTATTGGAACTGCTTACACTATAAAAAACAAAAAAAATGATGTAAGATGTATTTTCTCACTACTCATTCATGATGTATTGTTCAAAATCCAACAGCATTCCACTGTGAACAAGTAGGCAGCTTTTGTACAGACAGGGAACACCTGGTCCTCATGAGAATTTTGACAGTGAGATGGTTTCAGAATGGAATAGTTTGTGGTAAGGGAAAATCATAAATTCTGTTCTGGCTTGGTTTATCCTAGTGAACACATACTGTGTCAGAATTGTGCTCTATATAATACTGGAACCTGAAAATTATACTTTTGTGAAATTTGTAAGTGGCAAATAAATAAGGTTAATGATTGTAAAAAATTCAGTCAGGGTAGATTCAGTATATCTTCATATCCTATTTCATATGTTGGCTGCCATTTGGCTCACTCGAGTGTAAGCAACATATAGGCTTTGATTAAGAGGCTATTTTACATATAGGTAAAATAACATGACCCTATAATATACTATCTATTTTCCTGCCTCTCAAAAACACAAATACAAAAACAAAGAAAGGAAAAAAACCTCCATTTATGTCTTTCAATGCCAGAATACTTGTGCTTGCCAGTGACAAGATGAAATGCACCCACATATGATTAGGTTTAGGATGAGGTAATTTTATTCAGTGTCAAGTCTGATATAGGATGAAATGGACTAGCTGTTAAGGTTTGAGCAGGCCTAGGTTACCTTTGAGGATGTAGGAGAAAATCACTGCTATTCCTTTTCTTGATTCTGAAAGCCACTAGCGTTATATGGGGGTTCTGATTCTCTGTCAACAGCTTCAGTATGAGAAATATATTACTCCTTGATATGCCTTTAGAGACCCATCTTCATTCTTTAACATACCTACAGAATGCTCCTGTCTTAAGGACCATTTTAACAACAAACGTGAACGAAATATCTACTTATTTAGGAATCATTAACTCAATTGCCTTTGTCAAGAATCCTTGCTATGTTCCTGAGATTAGTATGAAAATGTTTTTGTAGAGCTAATTCTCTGCCTGCCACACTAAATCGTGTTTTCTTGGCAAGAAGCTATTTGTTCTCATGAGCATTTATAGAGATCAGTCTTCTACCACTTCTTCAAAAGATGGAAAATATCACCTAAATTTGGAATAATTTTTTTAAAATAAGCCATGTTAATAAGTCTATATGCTTTTATGCGTGGATTGGCTCCTACCCTGCATAACAAATATGAAATTACATCAACTTTAGAATTTTTTATGGAAAATTTCTTTTTGATAGTAATTCTCTGAAAACTGTTCATGGTAGCCAGATGTCTATTGTTTGGTGAGGAATTGATTCTGTAATTGTTTTAAAGAACAGAATTTTAAAAAGTTGCTGTCCATGGTCACACATGTGGCTCAGGTGTGATTTAAGAGCTCTAATGTTAGTCTCTAATTAGATCTAGGATTCTGGATACATTCGAACCCCTCCACCTCCGGCTGCATGCCCACTCAATTAATGAAATAAACAATTGCCAAATGGAGCTCTCTTAGATCTTGGCCAAATATTGTGTAAACTAGTCCAAAAATTACTCCAAAAGACAAATAACAGGGAGATGTATGTGCTGCTGTTTGAGTTAAATTTTTAGTAATAGAATTTGGGTTAAATGTCACGAACGTTTCTCTTAAGTGTTTGTGTGCATTGACACAAACTTTTGCAATAAGACAGAATATTCTCCAGTTGCACTATAATTGCTAGAAGGAAGGCAAAGAATGTTTGGAAGAAAAAATTATGAGCACCATTGAACAAAATATTATGATTTCTAATATGAGTGGCAAAATGTAGCAAATGGACACATTTGTAAAGAGAAAACTATACATAAGCATATGGGATGAGTTCAGGGAACATGCAACCAACTTCCCTCCATGACACTTGATGATAGAGTTATAGTGTCACCACCTTGAAAAGACAAAAGATTTTCACATTACAAACTCCTAATGACAATTAAGCACATACCAAAATTTGTGATTTTAAAAGTATACTTGTTGCTTATAAATAATGCAAATTTCATTTTCAAAAGAAGTATTTTATTTCTATTTTAGGACTATTGTTACAAAGTACTACAGATTGGAATCTTATGATACCAGAAATTTATTCTCTAGGCTAGAAGTTATCTGTTATTCTTATAAACCAAGGCATTGGTAAAGCTGTCTTCCATCTTTCTAACATTTTATAGAAACTTGTCTTGTTTATTCAGAGTATTCTGGTAGACAAGGCATTTTTGGACTGATCTCTATGACTTAGTTTTGCTTTGTGTGCACTATATGTGTATGCCTTTGTCTCCTTTATTTTTGAGTATTTAACCTATTCCATGAACTTGATAGTGGATTATCTGCTATAAAATTTATGTAATACAATAGGTCACCTCAAATATTTCATGGAACAAGGCAGAAAGTGAGCAAATAAGTTAGTGAAATCCATGTGCATTTTGATCAAGTCATCTTTCTAATTTAGGTATTTATTTATTTTATTTGTTTGTTTGTTTTTCTCCTTGTAAAGAAATTTTAAGTTATAGTCATGGTTACCTTAAAGCCTTAAGCATCAGGATTCCAAGCAATAAGTGAATGGAAACTTCCTGTATGGCTTCCAGAAGACAAGCAGAGTGATTCAGGCAGGAAACATATTTAATATTAATAATTGGTGGAGCTTTCCCAGTTCCAAGGATTGGAACTTTCAAGCAGTTCTTACTTTGAGATTTTCTTCCAAAGGGCTTTTTTCATATAGGAAATAAGATAGAATTCAGACCTAACAGGGACCCAGACTAACAGTTTCTTCTCAACAGAAACTCTTCCTCTCCATTTCTTATTCATTTCTTAGTCATGTTCTTATCATGGTTGAGAAATATATCTTGCAATTTTTAAAATTCATTTTACAGTTGCTCACTGCCCCCATCCCCAGTCATCCCATCCCACAATCCTTCTTTCATGCCCCCTCCCCTTCTCCACTGAGCAGGTATGGGGCCTCCCTCGGTATCTCCCTTCTTTGACACATCAAATCTTTGTAGGGCTAGGCACATCTTCTCCCAGTGAGTCAAGATGAGGCATCCCAGCTAGAAGAACATATCCCACATACAAGCAACAACCTTTGGCATAGCTCTCAATCCAGTTGTTCAGGACCTACATGAAGACCAAGCTCTATGTCTGCTACATATGTGCAGGAAGGCCTAGGTCCATCCTGTGTTGAGGTTTGATAGATTTCCATTAAAATTGGCCAAGATGTGTCACTTAAACTTGATTATACATTGTACTTTTTTTCTTTGAAATATACACAGCTAAATGAAAGAGTTGAGAAACTGCTATGCAAAAATAGTTTAGTTAACAACTAAACTTTATATAATATTAGAGAGAGAAACCCATTTATTCATCTTTCTGTTGGGCACTTATTGTGTTAGGGAAAATGAATTTATTATTTAAATTGTATGTTTTTCTGCCTACAGATAAGCACACTTTTTTCATTTAAGGTTTTACAAATCATTTTTAGTTCTGACCATCATCCTGGGGTATTTTCCAGGCTTGAACAACAGAATAGGAACCTTAGAACTCAGATTTGTAGTGAATGAACATCACACAACTAAAACATTCTTCAGTTTACAATGTAGCTATTCCTGGTAAGCTCAGCCCAGGGCAAAACTATAATAGCTATAAAATGCTTCTCACACACCTCACCTACTTTGCACTCTAGCCTAGCAACAAAATATCTTGCCAACTATTTCTTTGTGATCACATGGCTGATGGGGATCTGTGACTTGCTGCCACTTTTAAGGATTGTAACAGAACATCGATCATGCCATGCATTTTTAGCCTCTGTAAAGGTCAAAATTCAGAATTCAAAGTAAACCTTCAACTGAGTACATATTCTATAGCACCATGGTAAAATTGAAGAATTTGACATCGAGCTATCATAAGCCACAGACCATCTATATTTTTTCCCTGAAGTCTTGCCATTTGCCTATAATTCAGCTAGAGTAATTCAGAGTCAACATGAAGCAATCATTATGTTCCCGTTTAACCAGGCAATTCAGTAGGTACCTATTGTACTCGTTTGTATAACATACATGTTTTTTTTTTTATTATAAAATAAAATATTATTTAAAAATAATTCACAAGAATGTATGTTTGATATGGTTTCATTTTATATTTCCAGCATTTAGTGACATTTTGTCTACAAACTCATATGCTGTGAGTTAAATTAAATGAATAATGGTGAACTGTCCTATTCCTCCTGACACTGCAGGTTTTTTCCCCTTTGTGTGTGTGTGTGTGTGTGTGTGTGTGTGTTGATAATATGTTGTTTTGCTGATGTTAAAACAAAATATTCTATATTAAATATTGTATATTTTAATATGATGGGTTACCTCAACTTTTTGCTTTGAAGTAAGAGGAGAAGAATTCCATGCCACTATGATAGTGATAAAAGATATTAGAATTGTTCTTTATATAGAATGTCATATGAAAAGTCATGTATATACTATTTTTCTGTTTCTGTTAGATTATAGTTTTAAAACAGTTTATTTCCTGAATTACCAAGGAAAGGCTATTTGTTAAGTAAAAACTTGAAGCATGGCCCTTATGACTATGTCTCATTTTGTCAGTACTTCGGTCATCCAACAGCAACTGTAAATATTGAGGAGAAACAAAGGAATCATATAAAATGGCACACAATGACATATCAGCAGAATTTGAAACAGTCAGAGAGAATAAGGGACCCCCAAGGGAGAATAAAAGCTATTTGGCTCTTTGACTAATTACATGCACTAATAGATTTCCATTGGGCTCTTGGTTTTCAAGAGTTCATTTTAATTGCTAGATCAAATTAGAATTATTTCTAGGCTCTTCTTGTGGCTAGAGATGTGTGTGTGTGTGTGTGTGTGTGTGTGTGTGTGTGATTCAAAAATAACCCACAAAATAATTTTATATATGTAAGAATCAGAAAATTTGATTTCAGATCATTCTGTTTATTCTGTGGTGTCCTTTGAGTATTCTATGCCTCAATTTCATACTAAAAAACTGGAGATCATATAACCCAAAATTTTCTGAAGATGTCCATGTGAAAGATAATTATAACATACACATTTTTATACAAATACATATATCATCCTAATTCTGAATTTACTTGACATCTTCTATAATGTTATAACTCATAGTTGATATCTATACTATGTTAATAAGACTTTGGGGACTATATACATATTATTTTTTCAATTCATCTACTGCAGATAAAAAAATGTCTCTTTTATAGGGAATGTTTAATCAATACAACTTTATATAAAATGTAAAAATTTAGATGTGTAGTGATCCTGAGTGAGTGCATACTCCTTTTCCTCTACAGCCTGCTTGTTCAAGAGACCTCATTATGAGCACCAGTGATAGCTTAGTGAGAAAGTGTTGGCCTAGCATGAAAGAGGCCCTTGTTTCAATTTCCAGCAGTACATGGAAGAAGGATCACCACTGCCTGAAAATTCCCACAAATCTCATGTGAGTCTCATTAAATTATCCCAGCAGTTTAACACTGATGTGAATGGAGGCATTTGGTTGAGTGCCATGTATATAAAATACCATTAATTTGTATTAATTTTCTCCCTTAGAAGAAAACTTTGTCTATGATAGCTCCATATTTTCTCCATCAGCTCCTTCTCATGCCAGTAACTGTTAAAATTCAACATATTGTGAAAGGCTGATTTAAGAAAGAATCTATTAGAGATGTGAATGAATAACTGTGTCATCTAGAACATAATAGGCATCACTCTATAAATCTGAACTGCAGCAAGAAACAAGGGGATAAGTATTGCAACATAGAAGAGAGAATCAAACATGTTTAAGGCTATAGGTGTGTTACTGATGAAATTTCGTGTTTCCTTTTAATATTCACAGTTTCCACATTGATGTAAATATATGTTACATGGATTATAAAATTAACTTCTAGGAAGTTTATCATAAGACTGAACTGCTATGTACCAGAAGTTACTAGCAAATGTATTAGAATTCATAGAATTCCCTTAATGAGTAAAGAGTTTATATGTGAATGTTTCACAGTGCTTCTTCTGCATCAGGTCTATGGCTTCGGTTAAAGTGTTACTGTTCCAAATGTAAAACTGAATTTTGATTTTCTTATGCAAATTTGTAATGTAGTTCATAATGAACTATATTAATGGAAGTAGTATTTTGTTAAAGAACATTATTTTTGCTTACACATCTGTTTCCATTCAGTAATATAGGGAGCACATCTCAGGAAATAAACTATTTTTGCCATTTAATACATCTACTTCTGAAGTACTAGTGAGCACAAACTGCACTTAGTCTTCCAAATTTATGTCTCAGAGCACTGAGCAGACATCTGCAATGAATTGGGAAACCAAAGGTTAGATTTCCCTAGGCTGACAGCACCTGTACATCTTTCAGAACTGCAAACAATATTTAGTTTTATAGGTAGAATACACAAACACACGGAACTTGACCTTTTGTGACATATAGATAAACACAAACTAATTTACTTTGTCTTAAATATCATCATGTAATTATAAGACTCTACAGTTTTATCAAAAATGAAAACCATTATAAAGTAGTCACAAAGGCCTAGGGGATCATTTTACAGTCACACACTTGGATAGAAAAAGGAACACATATGCTAATAAGCCCTGCAACATTTCAGTGATCTGTCGGCATTAGAAATTAAACAATCACACATTCAAATTTAAAACCACATCTCTTTTTTTTTTTTTTTTTTTTTTTTAATTTTTATTTTCAGCAAATCAAAAAAAAATTGAAAAGCATTCAAACAGAATAAAATGAAAATAAACAAACAAGCAAAATACCAAGGGTCAGATATACTTATACAAGAATTCTATAGGGCCTTCAAACAAGCAACACTTTTTGAGTTATGTTTAAAAAAGTTCAGAACCACAATAAGCTCCTTCACAAAGCAAATAATATTGAAATAGTGAAATCAAGTGTAGACCCAACACAAATATGTAAATTATAGTCCAATATCCCTCATGAATATACATACAAAAATTCTCATTGAAGTAGTTGCAAACTGAATACAAGAGATATAAAAAAAAATAATATTCCATGAATAACTGAACAACTGTTTTTTTTTTTTTTTGAAGACCGTACTCCATATACAGGCTGCATGTTTTGGGATAGCCCCCACTCCAGATGATTGAGACCTACATGAAAACCAAGCTGCACATTTACAACATATGTGCAGGGAGGCCTAGGTTCAGCCCATGGAGGTAGATCTGTGTAGACTAGGTATGCTCCACGGTTGGTGATTCAGTCTCTGAGAGCTCCAAGGGTTCAGGTTGGTTTACTCTGTTGATCTTCCTGTGCAGTTCCTATCTCCTTAGGGCCCTCAATCCTTCCACCTATTCTTCTTTAAGAGTCCTCAAGCTCCATCCACTGTTTGGCTCTGGATATCTGTATCTGTCTGAGTCAGCTGCTGGTTAGAGCCTCTCAGAGGACAGCTTGCCCCTGTCTGTTCTCAGGCTGGAGGTTTAGCTCCTGGGAGCTCTGGTTGAATCTTTTGATACTCGTTCTAAAAAGGACAAAAACACCCTCACTTTGGTCTTCCTCCTTCTTCTTGAGTTTCATGAGGTTTATGCGTTGCATCTTAGGTATTGTGTGTTTTGGGGCTAATATCCGCTTATCAGTGAGTGCATACCATGTGTGTTCTTTTGTGATTGGGTCATCTCACTCAGGATGATATTTTCTAGCTCCATCCATTTGTCTAAGAATTTCATGAGCTCATTATTTTTAATAGCTGAGTAGTACTCCATTGTGTAAATGTACCACATTTTCTGTATCCATTCTTCTGTTGAAGGACATCTGGGTTCTTTCCAGCTTCTGGCTATTATAAATAAGGCCGCTATAAACATAGTGGAGCATGTGGCCCTGTTGCATGTTGAAATATCTTCTGGGTATATACCCAGGAGGGGTATAGCTGGGTCCTCAGGTAACACCATGTTCAATTTTCTGAGGTATCGCCAGACTGCTTTCCATAGTGGTTGTACCAGCTTGCAATCCACCAACAATGGAGGAGTGTTCCTCTTTCTCCACATCCTCGCCAACATCTGCTGTCACCTGTGTTTTGGATTTTAGCCAATCTGACTGGTGTGAGGTGGAATCTCAGTGTTGTTTTCATTTGCATTTCCCTGATGACTAGGGATGCTGAGCACTTCTTTAGATGTTTCTCAATCATTCGAGTTTCCTCAGTTGAGAGTTCTTTGTTCAACTCTCTACCCCATTTTTTAATAGGGTTATTTGATGGTCTGGAATCTAGTTTCTTCAGTTCTTTGTATACCTTGGATATTAGCCCTCTATCAGATGTAAGGTTGGTGAAGATCTTTTCCCAGTCTGTTGGTTTCCGCTTTGTCCTGTTGACCGTATCCTTTGCTTTACAGAAGCTTTGCAGTTTTATGAGATCCCATTTGTCAATTCTTGATCTTAGAGCATACGCCATTGGTGTTCTGTTCAGGAACTTTTCCCCTGTGCCCATATGATCAAGGCTTTTCCCTATTTTCTCTTCTATTAGTTTCAGTGTAGCTGGTTTTATGTGGAGGTCCTTGATCCACTTGGAATTGAGCTTTGTACAAGGAGATAAGTATGGATCAATTTGCATTCTTCTGCATGTTGACCTCCAGTTGGACCAGCACCATTTGTTGAAAATGCTGTCTTTTTTCCACTGGATAGTTTGAGCTCCTTTGTCGAAGATCAAGTGACCATAGGTATGGGGTTCATTTCAGGGTCTTCTATTCTATTCCATTGATCCTCCTGACTGTCTCTGTTCCAATACCATGCCGTTTTTATCACTATTGCTTTGTAGTACAGCTTGAAATCCGGTATGGAGATTCCCCCAGAAGTTCTTTTATTGTTGAGTGTAGTTTTCGCTATCCTGGGTTTTTTGTTATTCCAAATGAATTTTAAGATTGCTCTTTCTATCTCTGTAAAGAATTGAGTGGGAATTTTGATAGGGATTGCATTAAATCTGTAGATTGCTTTTGGCAAGATAGCCATTTTTACTATATTAATCCTTCCAATCCATGAGCATGGGAGATCTTTCCATCTTCTGAGATCTCCTTCGATTTCTTTCTTCAGGGTGTTGAAGTTCTTGTCATACAGGTCTTTTACTTGCTTGGTTAGATTCACCCCAAGATATTTTATACTATTTGTGACTATTGTGAAGGGTGTCGTTTCCATAATTTCTTTCTCAGCCAGTTTATCCTTTGTGTAGAGGAATGCTACTGATTTGTTTGAGTTAATTTTATACCCAGCCACTTTGCTAAAGTTGTTTATCAGGTTTAGGAGCTCTCTGGTGGAAGTTTTGGGGTCACTTAAGTATACTAACATGTCATCTGCAAATAGTGAAACTTTGACTTCTTCCTTTCCAATTTGTATCCCTTTGATCTCCTTCTGTTGCCTAATTGCTCTGGCTAGGACTTCCAGAACTATATTGAACAGGTAGGGGGAGAGTGGGCAGCCTTGTCTAGTCCCTGATTTCAATGGGATTGCTTCAAGTTTCTCTCCATTTAGTTTGATGTTAGCTACTGGCTTGCTGTATATTGCTTTTACTATGTTTAGGTATGGGCCTTGAATTCCTGATCTTTCCAAGACTTTTATCATGAAGGGGTGTTGAATTTTGTCAAATGCTTTCTCAGCGTCAAGAGATATGATCATGTGGTTTTTTTCTTTGAGTTTATTTATGTAGTGGATTACGTTGATGGATTTCCGTATATTGAACCAACCCTGCATTCCTGGGATAAAGCCTACTTGATCATGGTGGATAAGTGTTTTGATGTGTTCTTGGATTCGGTTCGAGAGAATTTTATTCAGTATTTTTGCATCGATATTCATAAGGGAGATTGGTCTGAAGTTCTCTTTTCTTGTTGGGTCTTTGTGTGAAAACCACATCTCTTTAAACACCAAAATTCTAAGAATCTAGAGATTCTTTCTAGTGTGTTAAGTGACTTTCCACATAGAAATAAAAAACAACTAAAAGAAATATTCATGGCATTTCACATTGCTCAAAATACAATAGAGTGAATTATGTAAATATTGGCATACATGGGATCTTTTATTTTCTCATTTTTTTAAAAACTGAAAACAAATTTTTTTTTTCATAGAATATATTCTGATTATGGTTTCCCATCCCTCACCTCTTCCCTGGGACTCCTTTCCTCCTTTCCCAGTCCAATTTAAAACTTTCCTCTCTCTCTCTCCTAAGAAAACCAACATGAGTGAATGTAATAATAATTATAATAATTAAGATAAAATGAAAAAAAACTGGACTATGACAAAATAAACAGAAAAAGATTAACCAAACAAAAAGCCTGCCAGAGAAACATGTATATCTCTGTACATCTCTATACAGAGACAGAGATTTAATTGTACAAACACAGGTATCTCATTAAAATAGAAAACTAGAAGTCATGATATATACATGCACTGACTTGTTTAAAAAAAAAAAAAGCCCTAGCAAAACATTGAGACAAAGAATCTCCAAAGATGTCATTAAGTTCCTTTCCTGTTGGCCATCCACCACCCAATGCTGGATGTGGGGCAATGCCTTCAAAGGCCATCCACTGCTGGATATGTGTTGTTGGTAAAAAGCTTTTTCCATTCCATAGTGTGATGCTTTGTCTAAATAATGATATCCTCTGCCATATAGAAAAGTTTCAGTTTTATAAATCCCATTGTTGTTCTTAGTGCCTATGCTATTTGAATTTTGTTCAGAAAGTCGTTTCTTGTACCAAACAATTCAAGACTATTACTCTTTACTTTCTTCTGTATCTAAACCAGTGTATCTGGTTTCATGTTGAAGTTTTTGATCTATTTGGAGTTGAGTTCTGTGTGGGTAATAAGTATGGATCTATTTGGATTCTTCTACATACAGTCACCCATCTTGAGCTACACAATTTATTGAAGATGCTATTTTCTTTTCAAGTGCACATTAGTGGCTTCTTAACAAAAAACCAGATGACCATAGGTTTGTGGATTTACATCTGGGTCTTCAATTCCATTTCATTGATCAATGTGTCTTCCTTTCTGCTAATATCATGTTGTTTTTGTTACTATAGCTCTTTCCTACAATTTGAGATCAGGAATGGTGATACCACTAGAGTTCTTGTTTTGTTCAGGATCACTTTATCTATGTTGGGTTTTCCATTTTATTGTTGTTTTTATTGTTTATTTTCATATGAAGCTGAAATTTGTTATTTCAAGTTTTGTGAAGAATTGTGTTGGCACTTTGGTGGGGATTGCTTGAATCTATAGATTGCTTTTTTCAGGATGGTCATTATTACTATATTCATCCTACCTATTCTTGCTCATGAGAGATCTTTCTATCTTCTTGTAGCTTCTTCAATTCTACTGGTATTTATGAATTAATTTTATATTGCTATTTTGCTGAAAGTGTTTATCAGTCATAGGAGTTTTCTGGTGAAATTTTTAGTTACTTGGGTAAAACAATGATGTCATCTTCAAAGAAAAATATTTTGGCTTCCTGGTTTCCAATTTTCCTCTCCTTGACCTCCTTCAGATGTCCTACTGCTCTAGCTAAGACTTCAGGCATTATATTGAATAGATATGGAGTGGAATTTATCTTGTTCTTGATTTTAGGTGAAATGATTTGAGATTTTCTCCATTTAGGTTGGTTGTGACTTGCTGTTAGACATCATTATCATGTTGAAATATTCCTTTGTATTCATAGGTTCATTAGGATTTTTATCATCAAGGGGTTTTGAATTTTGTCAAAGGCCTTTTGTGCATCTAATTAGAGGTGTTCTGTGATTTTTGTGTTTTAGTGTGTTTATATAATGAATTGAGTTTACCAATTTATGGATGTTGAACCATTCCTGCATATCTGGGATGAGGCCTATTTGATCATGGTAGATGATTGTTTTTTCCATTAATTTATTTATTCGCCTTTCATCCAAATCCCAGAGCTCCCTCCTCCCTCTGCCCCTCTCATAAAGCCCATCCCTCAATTCCTCACTTTCCCATCTCTTCTGAGAAGCTCCCTCCTCCTCCCACCTAGGCATATCAAGTATTGCAGGATTAGGCACATCGTTTCGCACTGAGGCCAGACAAGGCAGTTCTATTACAGAAACTTGATCCAAAGGGAGACAATAGATTCAGGGACAGCCCTAGCTTCAGTTGTTGGGGTACCCTCATGAAGATATAGATGAATGTCAGCTACACTTGTGCTTGTTATTTGGTTAGTGATTCAGTCTCTTGGAACCCTGAATGGTCTAGGTTAGTTGACTCTGTTGGTCTGGTGGCATCACTCTCTCCATCAGTTTCCTCAGTCCTTCCCTCAACTCTTCTATAAGATTCCAGGAATCTATCTCATTTTGACTGGAGGAGTTCCAGTATCTGTTTCCATTGGCTAATGGATGGAGCTCACAAAACGACAGTTTCGCTTGGCTCCTGTCTGCAAGCATAAGAGACTATCTATCATTAATTGTGTCAGAAATTGTCTGGCTTCAGTGGGAGAGAATACACCTAATCCTGTAGAGACTTGATGCCTCAGGGAAGGGGGATGCTGGGGGGTCTTGTGAGGTAAGGTTGGGTGGGTACGTGGAGGAGCACCCTCTCAGGGGCAAAGGGGAGAGGAAATAGAGTGAAGAACTCTGGGAAGGAGGATGGGGAGGGGACAACATTTAGAATGTAAATAAATAAAAGGATACTTTAAAAAAATAATGTCAGGGATTGGTTCTCACCTATGAGATGGAGCACAAGTTGGGCTAGTCATTGATTTGCTATTCCCTGATGCTCTGTTCCATATTTGTCACTGAACATCTTGTAGGCAGGACACATTTTTGTTCAAATTCTTTGTGGGAGAGTTGCTGTCCTTATTTCAGATCTGGGATCTTCCCTGGTAACTCCAGGCTCCATAACCCACTATGATCTGAGTCTTGGCTAGAGTCACTTCCACAGATTTTGTGCCCACTCCATCCCAGGTCTCTGGCACATCCTAGAGACGATCCCTAACCCTCCATGCTGGTATACAGTTTCCATTCTTCCTGCTTTCACTACACACTATTCTCCAGTCCCACTCAACCTGCCTATCACTTCTCCCACCCAGTTCCCTTTCTTCATCTACCTACAATGTCCATTTTCTTTCTCTTTCTGAGTAAGATTGAAGTATCCTCCCTTGCACCCTCATGGGTGCAATTCTCTTTCTTTGTAGAGTCTTTGTGTGGTTTGTGTGTCAGAGTAACTGGATCCTCATAAAACAAATTGGCCAATGTTCCTTCTGTTTCTATTTTGTTGAATAGTTTGAGGCATATTAGTATTAGCTTTTCTTTGAAAGTCTGGTAAATTTCTGTGCTGAAACCATGTGGCTCTGGGCTGGGTTTTTTTTCAGGGGCAGGGTGAGGAGATATTTTCTGACTGCTTCAATTCCCTTAGGGGTTATAGGAATATTTAAATAGTTTACCTGATCTTGACTTAACTTTAGTAAGTGGTATCTATGTAGAAAATTATCCATTTTTTTTTTTTTTTTTTTAGATTTTCCAATTTAATGGAGTACAGATTTTTGAAATATAATCTAATGATTCTTTGGATTTTCTCAATGTCTGTTGCCATGTCTCCCTTTTCATTTCTGATTATATTAATTTGAATATCCTCTTCCAGTCTTTTAGTTAGTTGGCTAAGAGCTTGTCTATCTTGTTGATTTTATCCTTGGTTTTATTGATTCTTTATATTGTTTTCTTTGCTTCAATTATTGCTTTCAGCTCTGAATTTGATTATTTCCTGCCATCCATTCCTATCTGCCGTGTTTTCTCTTCTTCTCTCTCTTTCCTTCTCCTTCTCCTTCTCCTTCTCCTTCTCCTTCTCCTTCTCCTTCTCCTTCTCCTTCTCCTTCTCCTTCCCCTTCCCCTTTCCTTTCCCTTCCCTTCTTCTTCTTTCTCTCCTTATTCTTCTTTGTCTTCTTTTTCTCTTCCTTCCCTTCCTCTTCTTCTTATTCCTCCTCCTCAACCTCCACCTCTTCCTTATCTCCTCCTCCTCCTCCTTCTCCTTTTTTCCCTAGAGCTTTCTGGTGTACTTTGAAATTAGTAATATGAGAAGTCTCCAATTTGTTAATGGAAAATGTTCAAAGCATTTAGTGCTATGACCTTTCCTCTTAGCACTGCTTTCATTGAGTGTCATGTTTGGGTATGTTGTGCCTTCATTTTCATTGAATTCTAGAAATTTTATAATTTCTTTAATCCTTCCTAGTGATTGTTGAGTAGAATGTTGTTCAGTTTCCACAAGTTTGTAGGTTTTCTGTTTTATTTTTCCTGGGTGGCTGCAGTCATCCAGGGATGTAGGTGGAAGTGCAGAAATGGAATTCAGAGGGTCAGGGCCGGAATTGCTGATACTAGCTTTGTCCAGAGGGGCTGGCAGGCAGGGAATTTGAGTAGGTGTCTCACTTGATGATTCTTGATGGCTGTAAGGCCTCTGGGGTTTTGGTTAGAGGGCTGTGGAGCTTAAAATGAAGTACAGAGGCAACAGGAATTAGGTAACTTTTTTGATGTTTTCTTTGATTTGATTTGCAAGTATTTTATTACTAATATTTGCTTTTATGCTCATAAGGGAAATTGGTGTGTTTTCATCCTTTTTGGGGTTTTTATGTGGTTTAGAGTCAGGATAATTGTGACCTTGTCAAACAAATTGGTCAGTGTTTCTTCTTTCTCTAATGTGTGGAATTATTTTATCAGTATTGGAATTAATTTTTATTTGAAAGTTTGGTAGATTTCTGTGCTAAAATGATCTGTGCATGGGCTTTTTATTTGGATTGGGAGACTTAATTAATCAATGTTTCTACTAAATTATGGGTTCTAGTGTGGGAATAAAAATTAAAAACATCTTGAGACATAGAACAAAAAATTCATGGTCAGCAAAGACTACCAACAACTTGTTAAAATTAGCCATAATAATAATAATTTCGAGCCCCTTCAGGGGCAGAGTGACCAAAAACAAAAAAAGGAAACAAGGACATACAAGTCTAAAGAAGCCCAAATGAGTAATGGGCCATCTGGTGTTTTTCTCCCACTTCCTCCGCCTTGGGAAGTCCAGGTCCGAGGTTTCATGGTCAAAAATAACTAGTCTACACAAATTGCTGATGTTTAAAATATCAAATCATGTGTAACAGAGCCAAATCTTCCCGCTCTTCCCAGCCTTTACCTATAAAAGTCCCAAGCTTTCTGGGGCCTGGGTCTATTCCTCTGTCTCCTGTGTGGGACATGTTTCAACCCAAGGGCCCTCAATATTAAACTGCCTTTTGCTGATTGCATCAAGACGGTCTCTTGATCTCTCATGTGTCCTTGGGTGAGCACTTATTCCCGGACCAGAGTGAGGGACTCCCCTTTGTGGGGTCCTTTCACTAGGTCTTTTAAATTGGCAAACCTCATCTTGAGTTAATTTTGATAGCTGGTAAAAATCAATAAAACTGACTAATTTTAAATGATATTCAAGTGCTTATGATTCTGTGGGATTCTTTGATGTTTGCTATTATGTTTCCCATTTGTCTCTAATTTTATTGGTTTGAATCATCTCTGTATTTAAATTAATTTGACATAGGGTTGTCAATCTTATTGAATTTATGAAAGTACCATGTGGTCGTATGATTGAAATTGGCCCCCATAAGATCATAGAGTGTGATACTACTAGGAGGTATGACCTTGTTAGAGTAGGTATATCCTTGTTGGAGGAAGTCTGTAACTGGGTATCAGTAACAGGTTTCAAATGCTCAAGCCAGGACCAGTTTCACTGTGTCTTCCTACTGCCTGCTGGTCTGGTGTAGAAATCCTGGCTCCTTCTCCAGTACTATGTCTGTCTACAGATCTTCAGGTTTCCCAAAATGATATGATGATAATGCCCTGAACCATGAACCTGTGAGGTAGCTCCAATGAAATGGTTTTCTTTTTAAGAGTTGCTGTGTTTCTGATGTCTCTTCACAGTAGTAGAAACCTTAACTAATATGAGCCAATTCTTTATTTAAATGATTTTTTGTGCTCTTATATTTCTATTTTATTAATTCAACCATGAGTTTGATTATTTTTTGCTGTATACTTCTTTTAAGTGTTATTTCTTCTTTTGGTTCTAGAGAATTCGTGTTTGCCATTAAGTTACTAATAGTACATCTTTCCAATTGTTTTATATAGGAAATTGGTGCTACAAATTTATCTATTAGAACTGATTTCATTGTGTTCCATGAGTTTGGAATTATTATATGTTTAAATTAATTAATTTAAAAACTTTTAAATTTCTTTCTTAATTTTTGTCTTGACTTACATTTCATTTGATAGCGAGATGTTTGAGTTCCATGAGTCTGTAAGCTTTCTGCTGTTTCTGTTATTGGTATCCAGTTTTAATTGTTAGTGTGCAGATAGAATGCAGGGTGTTATATCACTTTTCTTGTGTCTGATGACATGTCCTTTGTGTCCTTATATGTAGTCAATTTTTCTCTAAGCTGCTAAGAAGAAGGTTATAATCATTTGGTGGTGGTGGGGGTTGGGGTGTTAATGCTCTGCAAATATCTGTTAGGTTAATTTGCATTATGACATTGTTTAGTTTCTTAATTTCTCAGTTTAGTTTTTGTTGGGATGACAGGCTGATTGGTAAGAGTAGAATAGTGAAATCAACCATTATCATTATTCAAGATGGAATACATGATTTAAGCTGTTGTAGTTTTTATTTCCTTAACTTTGGTGACCTTGTGTTTGGTAAATAGAGGTTAAAACTGTAATATCATCTTGGTGATATTTTTCTTCAATGTGTATATAGTGTCCTTCCTTATCTCATTGTATTAGTTTTGCTTTAAAATCTATTCTGTCATATTAAAATGGCTACACTTGCTTCTTGAGTTCATTTACTTGTAATATATTTTTCTATCCCTTTATCTTGAAGTGATTTATTCTTGATATTGAAGTTATTTCTTGGGTGCAGAGGAAGAACGGATTCTTATTTTTGCATCCAATCTATTAGTCTGTGTCTTTTTATTGGGGAAGTGAAACCATAGATGCCAAGAGTTATCAATGAGCAATGTTTCTTGATGCTTGTTATTTTGTTGTGGTAGTATGAATTTTCTTTTTTTGTTCTGATTTGCTGCTCTGAGATTTTTATTCTTTGTTTTCCTGGATTGGCAGAACTTCTTCAGTGACTTCTTTTAGTGAGTTTCCCAGATTTATATTTGTAGATAGATATTGCTTATAGTGCTTTTATTATGGAATATCTTTCTTTATCCATCAATCATGATTGAAAATCTTGGTGAGTATAGTAGTCCAGCCTGATATTTGTGGTCTCTTAGAGTTTAGACCATCAGTCCAGACACATTTCCTATCATTTAGAGTATCCATTGAAATGTTAGATATCATTCTACTAGGCCTACTTTTATATGCTTTTTGATCTTTTTCTCTTACAGCTTTTACTAATTTTTCTGTTTCTTTAGTTTTTGATTATATCTTTTGTGGGAAATTTATTTTCTGTTCCAGTATGTTTGATGTTATGTGTGACTCTTGTACCTTGTCTTATCTAGGTGTATTATTGCTGTGATTACCAAACCATGACCAAAGCAACTTGGATAGGGAAAGATCTATTTGGCTTACACTTACACATCACTGTTTTTCATGGAAGAAACTAAGGACATGAACTCATACAGGTCAGAAACTGGGAAACAGAAGCTTATGCAGAGACCATAGATGGGTGCTGCTCAGTGAATTATTGATCCTGTTTTGTTATAGACCCCAGGACTACCAACTCAGGAATACCACCACCCACGATGGACAGGAAACTTCCCCATCATCACTAATTAAGAAAACACCCTACATGTTTGGCTACAGCTCGAACTTATGAAGGCATTTTGATAATTGTGGTTCCCTTTCTCAGATGACTTTAGGTTGTGTCAAGTTGATATAAAACTATCCAGCACAAATACCTTGATAGACCTGTCCTTCTCTAAGGTATGGAGATTTTCTTTTGTTTTTGTCTTAGTTAGAGTGTTACTGCTGTGAGCAAACACCGTGACAAACTCAACATTTATAAGAACAACCTTTTTGGGGGCTGGCTTACAAGTTTAGAGATTCAGTCCGTTATCATCAGGCAGGCATGGTATAGGAGGAGCTGAGAGTTTGACATCTTCATCAAAGTTGACTAATAGAATACTGACTTTCAGTTAGCTAGGACTAGGGTATTAAAACCATACACACAGTGACACATCCCTTAAAACAAGGCTACTCCTCCTAATACTGCTACTCACTGAGCTAAACAAATACAGATCATCACATTCCACTCCCAGGTCCCCAGGCTTGTTCAAACACATGAATCTATGGAGGCCATACCTAGCCATAGTATAATAAAAAAGTACATTTAGTACACCTTCCAAAGTCCCCATCATCACTTAATTATAATCCCAAGGCAAGACAGGAAAGCAGCTGGGCAAACTCTAAACATCTTAATATCTGATGACAAAGTAGTCTTCAGATCTCCACTGCTGTTTCATCTTTTTTGATTGTAACAAACTTCTTTTCCTGGACTGGTTCTACTTCCTGTTAGTAGCTTTCCTCTGCTGGTATCCCATGGCTCTGGCATCTTAGGGTCTCCAATGTAACTTCAAATTCACAGCTTTTTGTTCCAATGTCTGGGATCTACACATGACTTTCTAGACTCCTCCAAAGGACTTGGATCACATCTCCAGCTTTGTCTGTGTAGCATTCTAGACTCTGGTTGACTCCCCTCTATTGCTACTGCTGTATTTGGTGATCATCCCATGGTACTGGTCTCTCCAATACTCTTGGCTCTTCTGCTGCAAATAGGCTTCACCAATAGCCTCTCATGTGCTATCTTCATGGTGCTAAACCTCAACTTCTTTGTGTGACCTCTTCACTCCTGACCATCAACTGCAACTTAGGCTGTACATTCACCAATGGCCTTCGCTGGCCTCACATAGTGCCAAGTCTCAACTGCTTTCCATGACCCCTTTATACCTCTAAAACCAGTACCAGCTCT
Organism: Mastomys natalensis; assembly: GCA_021653895.1. Lineage (NCBI taxonomy): Eukaryota > Metazoa > Chordata > Mammalia > Rodentia > Muridae > Mastomys > Mastomys natalensis. The sequence continues at coordinate 46,970 of JAJTUV010002789.1, read as the reverse complement.
TTGATTCTTAAATATTACCAAGCCCAGCTACAGCACAAGGTAGAATCTTGACTGTATCTGGAACACAGCTTTTTTGTGCTCTCAGAAAACACTTCCCAGAAGATTTCACCTCAGTGATGCTGGTCTCTTCTTAATCACCACTAATTGCTTAGCTCCAGCTAACCAGCATCAATTGCCCCAGTAGTGCCTTCTATTATTCACTCTAAAGCCAGAGCCACATGTCTGAAATTCTGATGCGTGTAGGATCTGGAACATGTCTCCCTAATTCTATTACATTATCACTACCTTTCTGTTTTATAACTCCTGCACACAATCAAGCTTGACTGTCATGAATCTTGCTCTGTAGATTGACCTTGAACTCAGAGGTCTGCATACCTCGCTCCTGGGATTAAAGGTATGTCCCACTATAACTGGACCTAAGCTTTTCTTCACCTAGAACTTGCTCTGTTTCTGTCTGGCCTTGAACTCAGAGATCTGGCTGGCTTTGTCTCCTGGGATTAAAGGTATGTACCTCCATGTCTGGGCTTAAATTTAGCTGGGTGGTATCTTGCCCCAAAGTTCCACTCTCTTAATCTGGTCTCTTCTAGAACGTAGGATTCAGCTCTATTCTACTTCCTGGTGCCCTTTTAATTGAACCCTGAACCATATATTTTGTATTTTTCTTTTCTCAATTTGCTCCTTTTCATTAAAATGTCTTCATAAGAGTGAACTTTAGTAACCACTCAACAGAATTTACACTAGGCTGTTTTGAGACTTCCTTTTCCAAAGCAATTAATCTAAATCTTTTCACATTAGCCTCAGGCAAACTCTTCAGACAATGACAAAAAGCAGCCACATTCTTCACCAGAATACCACAAAACAGTTTCTAGGCTACATACTGAAATTCTCCACTGAAACATTTTGGGCCAGGTCAGAACAATTCAAATCACTCTCAGCAACAAAGTCTTTCATATTACTACTAGGATAGTCCATTAAGCACCACTTAAAACATTCCAATACTTTCCAAATCCAAAGTCTTAAAAACATGGTTAGGCCTATCACAGCAATACCCAGTCCCTGCTATCAACTTCTGTCTTAGGTTTTACTGCTGTGAACAGATATCATGACCAAGCCAACTCTTAAAAGGACATTTAATTGGGGCTGGCTTACAGGTTCAGTCCATTATCATCAAGGCAGGAATATGGCAACATTCAGGCAGGCATGGTACAGGAGGAGCTGAGAATTCTACATCTTCACGTGAAGGCTGCTATCAGAATACTGTTTTAGGCAGCTATGACAAAGGTATTAAAACCCATGCCTATATTTACACACCTACTCCAACAAAGCCACACCTATTCCAACAAGCCCACGCATCCAAATAGTGGGCCAAGCATATTTATAAATCATTGCAAGGACCTAGAACATATACATCATAGGTATGCATTATAGGTATTTTGAAATTCTTAGATTGTGCTTCAGCTATATTGCATTATTTGGGGTCTACTACAGTGGGGTTACTGGCTTCTAGTAGAGATATACTGTCTCAAATAAATGTTATTGTGTTTTTACACTAGTGTCTAGATATCTGGGTTTGGGATAGTTGTAATTTTAGGTGTTGATATCTGATTTTGTTGAGTGGTTATTTTGTTGTTTTGTTTTTGTTTTTTGGGTTTTTTAATTTGATATTTTATATATTTACATTTCAGATGTTATACCCTTTCTTATAGAGGAGCTAGGGTGGGAGGAGTAAGGAGAGGAAACGGAAGAGGAGGAGCTAGGGAGAGAAAGATGTAGGAACTATGGAGAGCATGCAGTATGGAGAGCAGTTGGGTAGCAACTTTTATTTAGTTAGCTCATTGGGAAACAACTGTCTTTGAATGGGCATGTTGTTATTGAGCATTACCAAACATAAAAGCCTTTGATTAATCTTTAAACATTAGAGTCTCACTTTCTTACTGGGCCCGCATGGATGGCAGATGGTCTAGGCGATGCCCAGCCTTGCTGAGACAGCATGGAAGATTGGCAAAGCCATCTCCCATGCTAGTGTCTCATGGGTAGCAGGGCTGGTGTTTTCTGGCCTATGGCCAAGAAACAAGGCAGCTAGAGCAGCAAGCAGCGACAGCTTAGGATAGTCGGTTTGACTGGCAGCCTTTTTAAGATTTACTAGATTAACAACATTTCCCATTCCCTCCCCTCCCATAAACCATTTTCCCTAATCCTCTTCCTTTTTTAGAAATTTTATCCTTTAAATATAAGGCTAAATTAAGGTAGTTCTAGGTTGAAGAAACTACACCAACAACATAGAGGTCAAAATAGTTAAAAGCACAAAGCAAGACAATAAACCACATAGTCAAACCGACAAGTAGGTAGAGTCCTGTGATCACTCAGTGATCACTATATCTAAGGGCATTGTCGGATGACAAATATCTGAGAGCTAGTATCCTGTCCTAGCCCAAGTGGAATTCAAGGACTCTGAAAGCCTACTTCTTTGTCTAGCTTAAGATTTAATTCTTACTTGTAATTACTTCTTTGTTCTAGCCTAAGATTTAGACTCCTGCCTGAAATTACTTCTTTGTTTTAGCCTAGGACTTAGATTCCTGCCTGAAATTACTTCTTTATTCTAGCCTAATGTCAGATTCCTGACTGCAGCCCTTTTTTTTTTTTTTTTGTCCTTGGCCAATGTCATATTCCAGCTCCAAAAGCTCTCTATATCTCCCCCATTTTTATTTCATAAACCAGACTGAGCCTGTCTTAGGTGGTTCTGACAAGAATGCCTTCCTTGCTCTTTGGTTTCTATTACTCTCTATTGACCTTAGTGAGTGTGTGGTTGTGGGTTTCCTGTAGGAATGCTTCTGAGAACCTACCAGGTGTAGCCACTGGAGTTCCAAAGTAGAATGTGTTTCAAAGTATATGAAGTTCACAGGGAGGAGGGAGGTAGGATGGAGAGGACTGGTGTGTGAAAGAGTCCCATTAAGGAGGACATCTGAGTGTGCAAAAGAGAAAGTATATAGTTCCCTAGGAGTGGGGCCCAGAGAAATAAAGGCAGCTGCAAGTGGTCTGCTACAAAGTTGGGGATAAGACTGGGGAATTGGAATTGGAGGGCCATATGGAGAGGAAAGCTTGCCTTTAATGATTCTACAACAGGCATGGGCGGTGACTTTCCAGAGAGTGCCCAGGAGTTGTTGGCTAAGACAAAGAACCATTATAAGTTCTCTGTTAACCAAAAAGATGTAAGTAATATTTGAAAATATAAACAAAGTCTGCTAAATGTTAAGTCAGGGAACATTCATAAAATGGTCATTCTGAAAAATATAAGTGTGTGGAATCTAAAACATCAAAGTTAACAGAATTTCTTTATGTTTGATCCAACAGTATGGAGTGATTATAAAGGTAAATCTAACATAAAATACATACACATATAATTAAAATTTTATTTTGATTTTTTTTATGTGCACTGATTGCCCACCTTCTCCATTGTCATTGTCTCATAATATCTAAATTGAGGTCCAGGGAAAGATTGGTGTGAAGAGCAATGCTAGAAAAAGAATTGCAAATAGTAATTGCAGATGTTCTCAAGTGTTTCCAAGGGATTTGAGATACTGCTCCCATAAGTGCTCAGTAATTACTGCAAAAGGGTTAATCCATACTTAAAATTGTCATCATCATGATCATCATCATGATCATCATCATCATCAATATGTCAGAAGCAAGATGATTCCTGTTAAATCCCCATTAAGTGGAACATAAGGTCTAGCAATACTGTGACTGGGGAAGACTTAATTGGTTAGTACCAAGGGAAGGACACAGAAAACTTCAGCGGAGGCAGAAGGCTTCTTTTTCCTTAATGCTGGTGAGAGTGGTAGTACTAAAAGCCATCCTTAGTTCTTGTTTTTGTTTTTGTATTTTTTTTTTAATTTGGAATCATGTGAGCAGCTTGCTTTTCCTGTTAAAGACTAACTTAAAGCTCAGTTGTGAAAAAGCATTTGTATTCAATACCTCTATTTGCATATACTTTGTTTACTTCATTACTGTATATGTCAATCCATTTTGGACAGACATTAAAGTGGCAAAGAGATTCAAATTGCAGAAAGGAAATTCCATTAACCCTGTGGAGTTAATACAGTGACTTATTTTTAGTATTGGAGCATATGCATGTGGTCATAATTATGAAGACATTCCTTAGTCATTTTATGAATTATTTAGAGTTATGAATTATTTTCATTACAATAAAACAACACTTTTGAGTCAAATTATCTACTGTAATATTTAAAAGAATTAATTTTAATGACAAAACACATTCTCAGAGTCTTTGAATTTTAAAATTGTGTGAGTAATTAAAACAGTTATATACATTTATTTATTTTATGATTTTTGTGTGGTAAATGTTATGCCACCTGTCCTTCTACTGTTTGGGTTCTATGTATCAAACTCAATTTGTCATGTTTTATGGCAAAGGCCTTTTCTTGCTGAGTCATTGTGCTTGTCCACTCTGGATGGTTTTTTTCCTTAAGGTTACCCTATTATAAAATTTAAAGCTTTAAGTCCATGCTTAATAGAAGATTAATCATGATTAATAAGTTATCATTCATCATAGAATGATCTACATTTTAGTATGGGCTACTACTCTTGGATACAAATCTCCATTCTTCATTTTCTTCCCATTTGAACTTGGTGAAACTGTTTGCTAAATTGAGGGTAATGACCAAATTTATGATTTTGTCTTCATTGAACAGTGTGTATGCACGTGTGTCTCTGTGTGAATTCATTTGATTATTCTTTTCATGTAGTAATATGTCTGACTGGAAGTAACTAGTCACTGACTGGTATCTACAAATGGCATTAACTTGTTTCCTGACTCATTGTAGCACCTTCTGTACCTGTTATGTAAGCTTGCTATTGTTGAAAGTCTGGGACATGGAAGAACAGGGACATAATCCTTCAAAAATTCCTCCAAAACCTCTAGCAATATTTTAGAGTTAATCCTAATGAACTTCAGAATTCTTCTGGACATATGACAAGCTCAGTTATTTTATTGAATCTCCACTGCATTTTTTGTAAATATTTTGAAAATAATGTCTATGTTGATTACTTTAATAGCATCTTTTAATTTACTTATTAGTGATGTTTTCAGCCCTTTCTGTTCAATTAGATACAATATCACAGATGCACCACAGGCTCACAGTTGTTTGACAAATACCTTACCAAGCTTCAACAAATGTACAGTTCTATCAGTAAAGGTGTAGAACATTTTTAACTGTAATGATTGGGAAACTTTTGCTATATTGAACATCCCCCATACTTAGATACACTAGGCACTAGGCAGGTGTGAGCACTCTGAGTATCCATGTAAAAGCTCTACTATAAAGAAGTTAAGTTCCATTGATGAGATTCATACTCAGTTATGAGGACATTCTGTGTAAACGCAAACTCTTTGGCACTGTCTTTACTTATATCTATGTATTGCATATGTAGCAAATCAAAACTTTAATCATAATATAACCCTCAAAACTACAGAACAGGAAAAATACTCATTTATTAGTTCATGTGTCCCAGTCAAGACACAGACATTCCAATAAGGGCTAAGAAAGGAAATGATAAGGAGAGGGAAAAGGAGATATACTGAGAAGGAAGAAAATACAGAATTGCCATTCTGCCATTATTAAATCCACAGAAGCCAGGAGTAAACAGATAGCTTGAATTTAATTCAAGGAAAAGCAATTATTTTCTGGAAAAAAATAAAACTCCTTTTTTCCCCTCCTCCTCTTCTTCCTCTTCCTCTTCTTCCTCCTTCCTCCTTCTCCTCTTCCTCCTTCTCCTCCTTTTGGCATAAGTGATTGCAGTTTGCATTTAGCAGAAAAGAGAATCCTACTAAGGCTGAGTAGTGTTTGTCTGCTGTTTTTTTTGTTTTTGTTTTTGCTTTATTGAGAGGACATTAAATCTTACAGTCCTCTGGTTATGGAACTAAAGTCCAGCAGTAGCTTATTATCATTTGTCCTGCTGCTCTTTTGTTTTAGAGTTTTCAGTAAGTACTTTTGCTTCCAGTTTCACTAGTCTATTCCCACTGTGATCACTCTGCTCTCTTGACCTTGCGATGTCTTACATCCAATGCTACCGAAGGTCATCAGCCTGCTTAATATGAGTCTCTGTACTTAGGTCTAGATAGCAATACCCTGCTTTAGATTCTATATATTTACTGGGATTCTGGGTTCATAGCACATATTTTGACAGGATAAATATAATTTAAAACTAGGACAGAAGTAGCTAATATTTTTGAGAAAACCTAGATGAAACAAATTACATTCCATCACACATAATTCTAGTAAATTGAAAAAGTAATTACCAGTTTGGTGAAGGAAATGTAATGTGTTGGTTTGGCACCCAATCAAGCAGTTAAAAAAAATTCAGTTAATAAATAAAATTGTGAAATTAAAACAAAAAATGACACGAAGTTCACAAGGATCCGGGAATGTTAATATACAGTAACATTCAAATTTGTAATCAGTAGGAGGGTGGAAATCAAAGGACCATTCAGTCATTATTAAAGAACTAGTTTATGAATACATTATAGACTAATCTCATTTTCATTTCTGATTGGTAGGTTAAGGGAAGTTATACATAATAAATATGAATGTGAGCCATGCATCTAACATAGGAATTCATAAGTATTTGAAAGATTGTCCTCTTTTGAGTGTACATGCAGGTTTCAGAACTCACACAAAGCTTTGAAGGGAGAGGGAGTGTCTATGGTGTCTGTTAGTTTAAAAGGACTGATTCTAGCAACAGATAGGATAGTTGCAGCCTGACAGCGCTTATACGCCTGTCATGATATTATGGGGATAAGATACAGAAACATACCTGAGTGCTGGTAGAGGACAGTGAATTGAGGGATAGGTAATTGCTGATTAAAGGATCATTGTCCATAGTGATAAGATCTTGAACGATGTGTTTTCAAGCTCCATTCCTTTAAAACTGTCCCATTCAGCAGTTTTATCAATAGTTTTTGGAACACATAGAAATCTCAATCATTTTATTTGGAGGTAACACAAATCTAGCTTTGTAGTCAATACATTGGATGCAAAAATTGGATTCTAAAAACCTTGTAAAGACTTGCTTGACTCAAAGAATTTTAGGGGATAATGTGAAGATCTAATCTCATAGTGACACTAAAGGAAAAACAAAACAAACCAGCAACAACAAAACAAAAACAAAAATCCCAAACTTCATAAACTTCATAATTGAAATTAGGATGCAACCAAGACCGCCCCCCCGAGAGCTCCCTGGGATTAATCCACCAACCAAAGAGTACACATGGAGGGATCCACAGCTCTAGCTGCATATGTAGCAGAGAATTGTATATCTGGCATCAATGGCAGGGAGCCCCTTGGTCCTGTGGAGGCTTGATAGCCCAGATAGGAGAATGCTAAGGTGCTGAGGCAGGAGGGGGTGAGTGGGTGGGGAAACACCTTCATAGAAGCATGGGGTATGGGGGAGGGAATAAGGGGGTTAACTTGGAAAGAGAATAACTTTTGAAATGTAAATAAATAAAATAAACAATAAAAAAGAAAGAAATTAGGTTGCAGTGATGTTTACGTAGTACAGATATCCAAGTAAGACTATACTGCGAGAGCAAATTATCACTTTGGGATTCTTCCTGGAAAATCACTATATGGTACAAAAAATAAATTCAGTTCTTCAGCTTTGTGTGAAGTTACATGAATAATATTTTAAGGAACAGCAGCTATTATAAAACTTTCTTGCAATGATAAAAGACAGACAGGTGCATGTCAAATTGGTATTGAAGCATCTGCTAATGGTTAGGTATGGAGAGGGTATCAAGTATCAAAGGTAAGGCTTGAGGGATTACTGAAGAGGGCACAGCTGATGGCTCAGGGGGACTCAAGCAGAAGAGGATGCCAGGAGGAAGCACTACACCTTTGAAACCCAAGCCTGTAAAATGACAACTCTCTGCAAAAATGCCTTTTAGTCACAGATGTTATCAGTTGAGACTAGACTGCCCAGAGGGAACAGCATAATGAAAATGACAATAGGTGAACCGCTGCAGGGATACCAGGAATTATCAATAACATATCTTAAATGTCAGAAATGATTTTTCTGACAATGTCTAACTGTGGTGGATTGCATATTATTCTCAATTATCAGAAAAATCATCTCTGACATTTAAGGTACATCTCTTGAAGAAAGGCAATTTGGTCCTATGTCGTTGACAGAGATATATAATCTTGGGGAGGGTGGAGCCTATGATTTGCAGTGTTGCTTTTTGAGGACAGTGTGCATTCTTCAGGCTTGGCTCTGTAACTGACTTCAGTCAATGGAATACAAATGGATGGAGTATATAAGACCCTGCAAAAAATTTTAGGACATAGGGTGGTCTTGCCCCTATATACATTGTTGTCTGCTTCTATCATCAATGGCATCCTAGGTGGCAAAGCAGATGGAACACAGCCAAAGAGCTGAAATCATGCTACAGGTGATCATCTAAAGGAAAGTAGTAAGGAGCATACATCTTCATGCTGCAAGCCACTAAAAACAAGTTGTTTATGACTGATGCCTGATAAGAAAAATATCTGACATGAAGCCAAGAAAGCAGTTCCTCCAGTGCACCAAATTGTGGTATTTGCAGAGGTCACATTAATGTTCCATGGAACTATTTGGATGGCAGAGCTTAAATAAAAGGCTGGGACACTGGAATCTTGTCAAGAGATAAAGGGTAAAAGAAATAGCGCATCCGCCTATACCTACCCAGTCTAAGAGTACTTGTGTAGATGTGTGGGCATGTGGGCGGGCCATGGGTCCTGTGGGCAGAGTTGTGGATTTCAGCTATGGGGAGCAAAAGTGCTGGAATTTGACTGAGTTCACTCCATGCAGTACTAGGTGGACACTGTGGGGCTCTGCCCAAGCATGGAGAGACCTCAGTTTGAAGTCCCTTGGGGCAGGGCTTTTGAATGGGGGGGGTCTCTGGGCCGAGGCAGCTGATCCAGAGGCCAGTGGTCTTTTTTCTTGGGCCCCCAGGCACTGCTGAGAGCCACAGAAGAACAGAGACACAAGGCATACGCTGGACCCGCCCGCAGCTGAACGAGGGGGAGGGAAGCCCTGACAGCACCCCGTGGGGTAGACATTCTTTGTTACCAGGATTCACTTGCCTGGCTTGGCTAGCTTGCGTGGATTGGCAGCCTCCATGGCAGGAACATAGAGAAGTTCTCAGGGGGAGACTAGGGGCAGCAGCTCATTAGTTAAAGGCCTTCTCCACAGTTCCCCATGGTGGGCCTCCAAAGACATGAGGAAGTCCATGGTTTAAAAGGGTTTATTGTCATGGCAGAAAGTGGATGAATCTGGCTGTACTCCCCACTCTCTCAGGGCAGACCTGAGTTAAATAGGGAGGAAGGTCTGGGAAAGAATACTTAATTGGCTATGCCCTCTGATCTTTAGGTATTAATATGGAGATCTTTTGAGGTGGAGGCCTGTAGTCACACCTTCTACCTGTGTAGGGGCTGGTAGGGGTGTTGCCCTATGTGACTGAAAGGTGCCGATCAATGGAGGTCTTAGACCACGTGTCAGGAGCCTGGAGTCTGGGAGCATGGCGAAATGTATGCAGTCCCTTGCAGGGTCTCTAGCCATCTTTAGCCAGTGCTCCACCAGAAAACAAGCTATCCTTTTATGGTCCCACACAGATATCTCCAGAAAGTAATACTAGAACTAACACATGAGGTACATATCCAAATTAAGTATGCCATCTAGCAATTAGAATTATCCTAGTAGCATAGGATTCTTTGGATGGGTGATGCTGTGTAGACACCCTGGAATCAGTTCTTTTTAGCATGTTGGGGGAGAAGAAACTCCGACAGCAAAGCATTGTGCTAAAGGATTCGAGGAAATGGTACACTATATGTCTGACACCTTTTCCACGACTTCATAAAAGCCTGCATGAAATAAGTTTGGTTCTTCCCTCCACTCTTCCCTATTTTTTTCTTCTTTCTCATAAGATTGGGAAACAGCATAAGTTTTGTGAAGACCTTATAAAAAACATCAAGTAATTGGCATCAGTCTTTTTATCAGCTTTACTTGGATGTGCTTCCTGGGGGCAACGAATAGATAATTTTAATCTCACTAACCTTATCTTATTACCTTACGATAATAACACTGCTCCTGCATGCTTCACCACAACATAATAATGAAATGAAATAATGTATGTCAGAGTTTATATAAATAATGTAGAGGTGTTACAGGGTCTTGGGTGAGAGGTTTCCTAGGGCATACTGCCAAGTTGGGACAGACAAAGGATTGAACACCCTGGAGAGAAGATCAACTCAAAAAGTGAAGTGATATTTTCAGAGCAAGGGGGCACTCATGGCTGTGACTGGGAGAGGCCTGGAGAGCCTTGAAAGCAGGCAGCTGTCCGAGACTGAAAATAGAGGAGACCCTGGAGTCTCTCTCTCCATCTCTCTCTCTCTCTCTCTCTCTCTCTCTCTCTCTCTCTCTCTCTCTCTCTCTCGTCTGTTGTGTGTGTGTGTGTGGTGTGTATTTGAGATAGAAATTAACAGTTATAGATCTGAGGCAGAGGTAAAGCAGCTGTCACCTGTTGGACCCCAGAGTGAAAGGCTGGCTAGAGGACACAAATTAATACCAGATACAGATCTTGATGGAATCTGACAGAGTAAGAAGAACACACAATATTTCCCACCTAGGGATTGGAGGGGCCCCTAGGGGATGGTCTATGTCAGATGATTTATAGAATCTTGCCTCTAGACTCCTGCTTTCCCCTCCATCCTCAATGGTCCTGGCTGGGCCTCATCTCTTTGATGGCTTGTTTCTCTCCATTGACCATTTTGTAGCAATTGCAATCTCTTAAGGAGAGGGTCCAACCCTAGGAGCAAGGAGGAAGCCCTTTTTAGAGGGACTAGTTCTTGTTTTCCAGATCAGCCCACAATTCACTGCCTCCCTTCTGGTGTAAAGAAATGGAGACAGTTACATACTTCTTTGTGTTTACTTACAATGTGTATGTGGAGTGTGGTGTATATGTGTGTGCATGTGTGTTTGTTGCATGTTCATGTGTGAATGTGAGCATGCTTATGGCAAGGAGTGCATGTGGAGATCAGAGGGTAAGACAGAATGTCAGTCATTGCTTTCAACCTTTGAAAGACAGGATGTTTTGTTTCTCATTGCTGTATAAACTAGGATATTTGACACATAGGCTTCTTCAAATACTCTTGCTTCTGCCTCTTATTTTGACACAGTGTTGCTGACATTACAGGTGTGCAGTATCTTCTTTAGCTTTGTGTGGGTTCTAGGGCTATGAACTCAGATCCCCATGCTTGTGTAGCAAACTCAATACACACTGAGATATGTTTCCAGCCCATCTTTATCTTCTTTATCTGCACCCTGCATCTCACCTCACTGTGGATAATAATATTTCAAAAAAAGATTACATGCTAATAGCAAGGCTAAATCAAAGAAATAATTATTTGGTGTGGAAATACAAATGAAATGTTTTTCCAACCAAAGGAAAATCAGGATGTGTCAGACTATAATATGTAGGTAGCAGTCATTTCTTCCTACCTGAGTAATTTCCTTTGGGAAAATCAATTACTTAGTCACTTAAATTAGGCAAATTAGGAACTGTTTAAAATACTATCTATAAAGTATATTGATGACAAAAAGATTTAATGCATATTTGTCACTCATTCAAGTATTCTCAGGATCATCATTCACATAATGATTTGTGAATAAAAGTTGAAGGCAGCAGTAGGTTGATTAATAACAGAAAATTTGGTGACAATGTGAAGGCGAAGAAATGACTCAGCAAAGAAACTCTGAAAAATTCCAAGTGTTTTTCCTAGGGTTTTTCAAAGTAATTCAAAGACACCCATCTGGAGAGAGATGCTGCTGAAAATTAAGTAGTATTTGTACTGCTCATGTTTACTTTACACTGCTTGACCAATTTCTAGCATTGAGATCTCATGGTATCATAAATTTGTTTAGATTGCATTAACAAAACATCTTAAACCCATAACTTAGAAAATACAACATATATATTTCTCACAGTCTATAGACTTCTAATATCAAGCCAGCAACAGAGACTTCTTTGGTAAAGCTCTGCTCTCTGTTAATGTAGTAGAACCTGTTGCTGGCCCTAATGTGATTGAAGGGTTAAGAACTCACTGGACTTATTTTTATAAAGATACTAATTCATTAGTAGGTACTGTACATTTATGATACAGCCATCTCTCAATGGTCTTCCATTTTAACATTATCCATGAGATCTATAGATTTCAACATTGGGAATCTAGGTGAACACAGACACGTGCAAATATCATTTTCCCACTCCTTTATGTGCTTGCTTGACAAGTTCTAGTCAGTTTTCTGCTTCCATGAGAAAATTCATGAAGTAACTAAGTCCAATGGATAAAATATATTTGCTCATAATTGTAGAAGCTTTAGTCCTGGGTGGTTATGAGAGGCAGGATATCATAGTGTATAGCCATTGGTGGAGAGAACAAAGCTACTTATGTCACGGCATTCCAAAGGAGAATGAATCGGGGTCCCAACATCTCATTCTAGGGTACATTCCCAGTGACTGATCTTTCCTTTAAACACATATTGTCTCCTAAAAGTGTCACCATCTTCCAATAGTACCACAGGATAACAAATAAGCCTTTAACAGGTGGTCTTGGGAGACATATAAAATCCAAACACAACACTATGCTCAGCTTTTTGTCAAGCTGCATTCTATTCCCATGCCCTTGGGTACTAACTACCTTAAAAATTATCTTACAAATTACCCTTGTCATGTTCTTTACTATTTCAATACTTTGAGTTTAATGGATTGTTTACATGGCCTACTAATATATAAATGATGAGGTAACATTATGACTCCATGAGATGAAATGTCTATGAATGTACTCTTGTTAGAATCCAGACATGTTGGGCCCCATTTTGGCCCTGGTTTGGGTCTTGTGGACAAACCTGAGCCTGGTTCGAGTTTCTGTGGCCTTGTGGGAGAGCCTAAGCCTGGCTCGAGTTTTGAGACCTATCTCAGTCACTTCCATACCGGGATGACTCAATAAGACCCATTTGGCCCTACCTGTGCCCGGCCATTGTTGATGTAGAGCTTTGCCATTGACCCTGTCAGTCATCCCATACTGCCACCTACATCATCTCACTCCACCAAAACTCCTCCTCCCTATTCTGCAAGTTTATGTAAGCGAGAAGTTGATATATTAAAGTTGAGTTCCTGCTTCAACAAGACTCCTGGCCTGGCTTTCTTATTTTTTTCAGATACAACATGGAAGATAAATTTGCTATTGTTATTTTTCTATAATTTATGCATTTCTTTCTGATGGTGTCTGTGTCCAATCTATTTTCTTATACTGACAAAGTTGTAGTAAAATTTTGGGGAGTGTGAAGTGTATTTGCATGGCAAATATGCCCTTTTATAAGACAAAAGAGTTTGGGAGAACATATCAAGAAATATTTTTTTAAAGTGCTCATTATATTCACCTCATAATATGTCTGAAAAAAAAAACCCAAGATTTACTCTTGTTGTAATAGGAGAATATATAAGTTTAAAAATAGTTTTCGTTTCTTTTCTATTTTCTGTGTATTGTCAAAATGGATGTGTGGTAGTGTAATAAATGTAACCAATTTCTTGAAGCTAATAACTAATCTTGAGTGAATCTGAACCAATGCTATAGTCCATTAAGTTTGAACTATAGTTATAATTTTCTTTAACAGACCCAGATACAGGCTATATTTTTTCATTATCATAAGCCTGCAGAGAAGACTAAAAGTAGAAAAAGATAGAGGTTTACATAGTTCCTACAAAAGCTCCCATGAAAAGCAAGAAGTAGTGGATTAGAAAATCCAACCCTGCTTTATGGCTCTGATCTCCTCCTTAACTATTAAATATGGGAGACTCTCCAGCATAAGGCACTTATGGAAATAAGTCATGAGGAAACAGTGCTCTACAACAGTCTATGAAACCAAAAATAAATGGTCTTTAAAGTCATCGTACATGCACATGTTGCTACCACTAACTAGATTATGTGAGACAGAGCAGAATGTACCCTTACTAGAGGAAAATATTTTGATTTAATACTAAGCACAAAAATGCACATCCCTAGTGTTAGCAACACCTTAAGCCTTACTATTTAAAAATTGTTTGGATTGTTGCCACATTTCAAAGAGAAAGCCAATATAAATCATGTGCCCTTTCTTTGCTGTGCACAGCTTATAGGAATATGTTTGTTTTGCATCTCTATATTTGCATACATTCCTCTCTCCTTGTTTCTTTGATAAAAGTTTTATGGGCAATAAATTATAAATCATGCTTATGTATAATTTATCCCTTTAAATACATATTTTATTTTTTGGCTTTTTAAATGAAAACCATCTTTAGCTTTGTATTTTTAAGAGATTCAAATTCAATACTTTAAGAAATTCATGAATAAAGCATGCTTCCACCTTAATTTGCATTTTTATAGTGTCTGCTGTAGAACGGTATAGATTTTGCTTTCTGAGTGCACTCTTTCAAGCAGACACGATTCCCTTAAGAATGAGCCTTGAGAAAATTCACTTGCCCTTCATAAAACATACATTTCATTATCTTCGTATGAATTGGACACTTCCCTAACACGGTTGTGCATTTGTGTCTACTCCCCAAATATTGTAATATCCTCTAGTTCACAGACACATGTGATACAAACAGAAAATGGGCATTTTATTGTGTTGAATTGAATGGAGAGTGACCTGACATGAATACAAAATTCATTTCACCTCAAGGAAGATAATCTCAAATTATAAAATCTTTTAAGTAACAAAAGCATATGGGAGGTTGGTTATTCTTCACTATAATCACATTGTAGCTTTAGTTTAAAATGTTAATATTCTGCTTTAAAAGACTATTAGCTGAAGATACATTTATAATTGTGGAAGGAGCTTTATTCGTAAACTACAAGGGAACATGCTTCTCAAAATCTTAGATAATATATGCATGGATAACAACTTATCTAGAGTATCTCATCTAGACAGAGGTAGCAGTCCATAGAGGAGATAACATCCATTTTCTTTTTTTTCGATATTTTATTTATTTATATTTCAGATGTTATCCTCTTTCCCCATTTCCACCCCCCTGCCATTAATCCACTATACCTTCCCTCCTCTAAGTCTTTTGCTTTTATACCATTTAAATTACATGCAAGTATTAAGGTCAGTTCTAGGTTGAGGAACTTAGCAATACAATAGATGAAAATAGTCAAGGAACAAGCAAGACAATAAACCTAGATAGTCAACACTCAGGACAATATACAGATTCCCATGATCACTCCTGTGATCACTATTTCTAAGGGCTTATTAGGATGACCAAAATATCTAAGCCTACTTCCCTGTCCTAGCCCAAAGTCATTTTCATGCCTGAAGCCTACTTCTTTGTTCTAGCTTAAGATTTAGATTCCTGTATGTAATTACTTCTTGTTCTAGCCTAGGATTTAGATTTCTTCCTAAAGTTACTTCTTTGTTCTAGCCTAGAATTTAGATTTCTTCCTAAAGTTACTTCTTTGTTCTAGCCTAATGTCAGGTTCTTGCTTGCAGTCCATTTCCTTGTCCTTGGCCTATGTCAGATTCCTTCCAAGCAGCCCATTTCTTTGTCCTTGGCCAATGTCAGGCAGTCCCAAAAGCTCTCCACATTTTCCCCTTTTTTAATTGCACAAATCAGACTGAGTTTGTCTTAGGTTGTCAATCAACATATCAGAACTTAATTGTTAAGAAGCACTGGTTTGTCATTAGAGGACAAGATATATATGTTCATTTTTCAAAGCTAGGGTTAACTGCCATTGTAGCTGGCAGACTAAGGTGTATAACCTCCAACAATCTCTCTTGAACATTCCTCCCCTTCTTATGTATATGTCATGCTCTCTAATAGTTTACCATCTTTTGATAACTGTTTTCCCTAGTTATACATTTCTTTTATTTATCTGGTGGTGTCATCTAAGGAAAGAAATATTACAATGCTAAATTCTGTACCTAAGAATGTAAGTTATTTAGAAATGGAGGGCTTTCAGAGAAAGTCACATTAAAGTGAGGACCAAATCTAAGATTCAGTGTGACTGGCATTCTTACAACTGGCAGAAATCTAAACTCAGAAAGATACACACATGCACACACACACACACACACACACATACACACACACAGAGAGAGAGAGAGAGAGAGAGAGAGAGACAGAGAGAGAGAGAGACAAAGAGAGAGACAGAGAGAGAGAGAGAAGAGAGAGAGAGACAGAGACAGAGAGAGAGAGAGAGAGAGACAGAGAAGAGAGAGAGAAGAGACGAGAGAAGAGAGAGAGAGAGAGAGAGAGAGAAACAGGAGAATCACACAGAGACATAGAGGGAGTGTGTAGACAGAATCACTGATGAAGATAAAATATTGGACAAGAATACCCATGGCTGTCTAAAGCAAAGGGGAATCACATGGGACAGTCTATATGTTAACACACAGAATGGGAACATTTTACCAGTTCTTCAATCTTGGAATTCTGGCCTTAGAACTTTGATAATAACTTCAATTTGTTTTAAGCAGACCATTTGTGGCATATTGAAATGTCAGTTCTGGGAAATTAATATAGATTCCACATTTTTGAAAGGTATCTTGTAATTTTTAAGATGAATTCCAAATTGTGTCAAAGATGAGTAATTATATTTTTATAGTCTTAAAGATCCTTTGCTCTTATGTAGAACAATAAAAATATCAGACACCTTGAAATTCCTTAAGAAATTATTTTCTGGTTTTTCAGATTTTGAAGAAAGGGTAAAAAATAATTGATGAGGCAGGATGGGGCTTAAGCAAAAGGACACACGGGACAGGAAAAAGTAAAAACATAGTCTTTGGCTTTCTCCCTTGGGTGTCTGAATCTCAGTTCCATAAGATTACTTCTCAGTGTATTTAAATATAGAATGACTCATTTTGAAACCTTTAGGTTAAATGTAGCTGCCTTATAGCCTGCAGTTTACATTTCTTTTTCCTAATAAAATCATATACATAGTAGATAAAATTTGGGTGCAAAACTATCTTTGTGGTAACCATTAAATGATTATATCATAAGGCCAGATAAAGCAATTTTATGAGATCTGTGGGGCTTTGGACCTAAATTAAACTGCTTTGGGGTCTGTATGAATTTTATTGCATAATGTGGATTATTATCTTTCTTTAAATTTGCATGCAGTCGAATAGGTGGTTGGGAAGCTTTCGTGTAGAGAATGGGTACAGACTTCGGTTTTCAGTGTTAGATGGCAAAATGCATGAGATTATTCTCAGTAGTTTCACCAAGAGAAGACTTGTACAGACAAGAGGTTGAGAAGGGAAGGAATTTGCATTGTCATCAGCATTTGAGAGGGCTGAAGCCAAGACAGGTTTCTTGGGATTCCCCAAAATGACTGGTGACAGTTTCCAGGCGGGAAATGGTGATATGTATGAATGGCAAGCCGAGTCCACTTTTTATCCACATCCAGGTGAATCTAGGTGACATTTAGTTTATAGCTATAATTAAAATAAAGGATGAAATATATCATTGGGATATAAATTAAAGGAACTTTCAATTAATCATGGTAAAGTGTGAAGGATGAGATGAATAGTGGAAGTTCACTGGCTTTCTATCGAATTTTAGCCTTAAATGGACGACTTTCCTGCATGATTATTATGTAAATGGCATTGTGCTGCATACCTGTGACTTCCACAGTGGAGAAATGAAGGTAGGAGGACCAGAAGTTCAAGGTCATCCTATAGAAAACAGCAAGCTTCTGGGCAGCTTGGCTTACATAATCACAATCAATCTCTCTCTGTCTCTGTCTCTCACACTCTCTCATTGATCTCAACTAGTGAGAATAATTTGTAGCAGCAACATTAAAACATATAATAAGATTTTCCTTAGATATATTAACCTATTTGATTTGAATAGAAGCCACGTAGGTTTCCCTAAATAACCTAGAATTAAAATACAAATATAATCAGAAAGTAACAAATTACATATTATAAACCATTTCTGTTTCAAGTAAATGATTTTTTGATAGCTTTCCATGCAATAATTCCAAAAGAACTTGTGCTATGTGTAAAAGGTTTCAATTAGTATGGTATAAAGAAGATAAAGCCTTCCACAACAATACTATGCAATTAGAGTTTCCAGAGTACTGGTATACTAGTCTTATAACCTTGATTAAATCACTTAATCTTGATGATGAATTAAAAGGTTGTACTCAATCCAGGACAGCATGTTTCTACAACAAAAAACATTTGTGATTATCTATTTTTTTCAGCCATTTCTTTAGACAAAAGATCTATATGCAGATTTGAAATAGAGAGTTCAGAATATGAAACTGTCCACTGACATTTCCAGTAAGTTTCCTGGAATCGACAAGAGATGCTTTCACATCTCAAAGGAAACTCAAGTGGAATTAGTTCACTTTACCTGGGGCTAACAACATTAGAGAGCAAAGCAGAAAATGAATAAAGAAGCAGAGGTTATTTGGTAGAAGAAAGCAAATCAATGGAGTGTTGTGTTAACCTAAAATTTTTTAGCTACGGAGACAAGCATTATGTTTATGAAGAAGTTACCAGTTTTTGATATTTTCATTATTTTTAAAAGCTAGCTCCAGAGTGTTCATTCTGTGAAGAATAAGCAATTCATCGTTACTTTCTTCTCTTCTTTCTCTCTTTTTCCATATTCAGTTCCTCTGATTTTGGCTGCTTCCCTCAATCTTCTCATTCCTTCAGTTAAAAAGTATTCCTTTATTGGGGGTGACCCTAGTAGAGACTCCTAGAGGTAAGGCATATGGAGACTGACATGGTCACCTCCTATAGTCAGGCAGGACTTCCAGTAGAGAGAGGGGGACACCAACCCACACACAAAACCTCTGATCCAAAATTTGCCTTGCCTACAAGCATAAAGATAGAGCAGAGTTTGAGAGAATGGTCAACCAATGACAGATCCAACTTGAGATCTACCCTGTGGGAGAAAGCCAAGCTCTGATACTATTAATGATACTTTGCTATGCTTTCAGACAGGAGCCTAGCATATAACAATCATGTGCGAAGCTTCATTCAGCAGCTGGAAACAGATGAAGAAACCCAGAGTAAAACATTAGGCAGAACTCAGGAGGTCTTGTGGAAGATTCAGGGCAAGAATTGAGGAAGTTGCATGGGTCAAGAACACCACAAGAAGACCTATAGATCCAACTAACTTGGGCCCATGGGGGCTCACAGAGACTGAACCACCAACCAAAAAAGCATGCATTGGGTGGACCTAGGCCCTCAACACATATGTAGCAGATGTGCTTCTTGATCTTCATGTGGGTGTCATAACAAGTTGAGCAGAGGTTGTCTCTAACTCTGCTATCTACCTTTGGAACATTTTCCCCAGCTAAGCTGCCTTGTCTGGCCTCAGTGAGATAGGATGCATTTGGTTCTGCTGTGACTTATGTACTAGGGTGGGTTGGTACACATGCGGGTCTTCTCCTTCTGGTGGAAGGGAATGGGAAGCTAGGACTGGGAGAAAAGGAGGGAGGGTGTTGCTATAGGAATTAAATTGAATAAATACATAAACTAATGAAAATAGATCCTATCTCTGCTTTATTACCTAAAACATACACAAGAAAAAATTCCACATTTTGATGGTAGAGTTGACTGAGCACTTCCCAACATTTTGAGTGAGGAAGTATTATTTACTCATTGCATGAATTTCAAATTTATGATCATGATTTGAAATCAATCCTGTGTCAAGAAGAACTGAAAGCAGCACACTGTAAAAGCTGTTGGTTCCAGAGAAATCTTTTAGAAATACAAGGTTAAACTTGTTCTTTTATAACCAGACAAGTTGAACAGTAAAATAAGAAAGGTCCTTACCACTATTTGATATTAAACTCATTGCATTAAATATAATTTTAAATAAATAGTAATCTATCAGAATGCTACCTGAATCATTAAATGTTTGTCTGGTCCATTCTAATGTGTGGACATAGGACTATACAACATGAAAACCTTTTTGGAATTATCATGAAAATGAAAATTAAAAATCCTAAATATAAATATCAAATGGGAAATTGTAAGAGATTCAGTTTACAAATGTATGACATAATATCAAAGATACTAAAATATTTAAATGGATCAACTAAGCTAATATATTTAAGATTTGAAGAGGAAATGAATTTGAATGTATGTAGATTAAAGACTAAGGAATATATTGAATAATTTTACTGCTGAAAACTTCCTCTTGAATAGTTAGTGATCTTAAAATAACAGATAGAAAGTAACAGCAATTTACAAAAACCTAATTTATCATATTTCCAAAAAAATGACATATTGCTGGAGAATAGAAAGTTTTCTTGAAATTTCTCTTCAGTATTTGCAACCCTTACACCCTAGGTCTCTTCTGGCTTCTATTTCTTCATATAAAGATCTTGGAAGTCACTGCTCCATCTAAATGAGTAAAAATATGCTCAATTTAACAACTCTTAAATGAGTGTGGTTATTGAAGTCATAAAGTTGGAGAAAAAAATGAAGAGAGAGAGAGAGAGAGAGAGAGAGAGAGAGAGAGAGAGAGAGAGAGAGAAAGAGAGAGAGAGGAGGAGGAGGAGGAGGAGGAGGAGGAGGAGGAGGAGGAGGAAGAGGAATTTCTAGCAGACAGCTTTCACAGGAACTAATGCACAATAGTAAACCTAAACTGTAATTGGTGAATTGCTGGTGAATCAGTGTGGACAGGTGGTCATTTTGAAATATATACAAAACATCCTGTTTCTCTTAAAGAGGCTTCCTGTGAAAAAAATCTATTTTCTTGGCCCCCCAACCTTTTTATTTTTCCATCAGCCTAACCATTTTGGGCAAAGAGGAATACAATAATATCCATTCAAGTGTACTATAATTAATCTGTATAGAGAAAAAAATATGAGAGGTACTTGTTAAAGTCAACATGACCTTCACAGTGTTGCACATGATGCTGAGGATCTGAGACCTGGCACAGGACTAGACATTTCTTTTCACCACTGTGTTACTATATGCTGTTTACACAGCACATTTTGCACACTCTATGATACCCAATGTTTTATAAAATGTTACATGCTTATCAAAGGGCAAAAGTCCAGTTTGAAGAGAAAAGGTAAGCACAGAAATAGTCTAGGCTGTGCCAGAAATGCTGGAATTAATCACTCTTGAGATTTTAAAATGACAATGGTTAGGCCAGGTGTGGTGGTTCACACCTGTAATTCCAGCATTTGGCAGGAGTTCAGTGCAATTCCATGCCAATCTAGGGGATAGAATGAGTTCCTGGTGACACAAGGATTCACAGTGAGACCATGGGTACTAAATATCACCCATCAAATAAAAAAATAAAGTAATATATATTAAATGAGTACACCCAATGTGTTCAGCTCTAAAAGAAAAAAAATTATAGCTTCCATAAACAGATGGTGTATATAAAGCAGAAAGATGAAAAATTTAGGAAACAAGAAAAACTATAGGAAATAATCCAAACTTCTGTAGCAGATATGTAGAATCTCCTTGATGCGATGCTATTAGATTAGATGTAGTTGAGAAATAATACTAAGATGAGGAATGCCAAAGACAAAGAGCACAACAAGCCAGGGGGATTGCATACATACTAAAGATTTCAACCTTTCAGAGGCACCTCCTCCAAACACTACAGTGTGATATTTTCACCCTCCTGGTATATCAAAAGGATTAAATTTCATGTTCAGTGTATATGATGCTAAACATGTCCAGGGTCATCAACATGTATATGACGTAGTTTCTGATAGCTAAAATTCACTTGGAAAACACCAATAACAGAAGAACATGGAAAAGAATCTTGGAAGATGTAACACAAACATATGAATAAGCAAACACAAAAGAAAAGGTTGGGAAATGTGTATTAAATGTTTTAACACCCAGCTAAGTGGCACAACACTTGTTTGCCCTAGGGTGCTTAAATCAGCCCCAAGCTTTGAAACTTGGGTGGGGGAATGAAACAGTTAGGATTTTCTAGGTTATTAAAGATAAAGTGGTTTATTACCTAGATTATTAACATATTGCTCAGGTTCTCTATTCTCAATCAGAAAATATGTTCTTTTTCTCTTCCTTCTATTTTAGCTCCTATGATTCAGCATAATTGTCTCACATAAGTATGTTTAGTAGTGTTTGAGAGGAATTCTTTTATGTAGGAGGAGATGACATGTAACACAATCAGTTTGAACAGTGTCCACCTTCCTTTGGAATTCCTATAGTTCATATACCTCAATACTACACACCATCCAGGCAAAAAGATAGTACATATGACAAAATAAAGTTGCTAAGTTTTTAAATTTATCACTTTGAAAGTGAAAATTCCCCTTCGCATTGTAACTCAGACAAACAGCATATGACATTGTGACTGTCTGAGCTACAGAATCAAAATGGGCAAATCCTGGAGGAGCAGCACCTCAAGAAAGCATTCTTGCACATGGACTGGACTTCTCTGATGTCCCCTGGTGTTGTGCTTCAGCTGCTGAGAAGTCTCAAAGTCCAGGCAACATTAGTCTATCTTTTCATAAAAGTCTGAAAGGAAAAATAAGATTTCACAAGGAAATGAAAACGTGGCATTAGAAGACTTACTGCCTTTGTGACTTCTTCTATGATTAAGTATCAGAGGGAGTGCTGATGTTAACTCAATATAAGTCATGAGAAGAGGACGAAGAGTTAAATATACAAAACCTATTTTAAAACTAAACTTACTTAAGAAATGTTGTAGGACTTTTCTTGCCTGTTGTAGTTGTAGTGGAGTTGTAGTGGTGATTGGGTATTAGAAGAGGTGGGTGGAGCGAAGAGTAGGAAGAAGGAACAGGAGGAGAGGATGAGGAAGAGGGGAAGCAACATGGAGGAAGATATATGGGTCTAGAGCAGTCTTGAGTAATTAAACATATAAAAAGGTTAGATATTGGGTAAAAATTCTAGTTGTGTGGACATCTTGTGTATTGAGCATTTGCTAGTATATAAAATCCATTGGATAATCTTTAAGCTTTAAGAGTCTTCATTCTACCAGATACTACGAGCATAGCAGATATTGTCTGTGGCTTAGCTGAGCATTATGAGGGTGGCAGAGTTGAACCAGGGACCATGTTTAGAGCCATGGTCTCCAAGGAACTGGCTGGCAGAGGCAGCGACCACAACAGCTTTTCGTGGGTCCCAGGCCGGCGCTCCTGGCTAGCCTGTGCTGTGTTGGAGCAGGGACATAGAGCACTAACATGGTGGTGGTTAGGGAAGGAGCCTAGCCGAGCGCTGTTTTTTAAAATTCTCCCACTACAAAGACAAATAGTAAAACTCTATTTATTAGTTCTGCAAAATGTAGCAAGCATCATTAGTGCCGGTGAAATTTACTGCATTTGGGAATAGACTTGATCTTAGCCAGTAGGAGCCAGATTCATGCTCATATATTTTGCTACATATACAATGCTGTTTCCACACATCCAGATTCTCACATACTCTCAATACTGTTTATAAACCTGAAAACCAAACTCAATTAATCACCTACTGATTTAGATATATTCATTGAGTGAGTAATACAATGTCATATCAACTTGATGCAAATATTAAAATGCCTATCATCCTGACAGATAATTCCAAGGTTCATAAATACCCTATCAATTTGATGAACCCTTTCATAGCCATTGATAGAGCCATTGAAAAAGAGGAGACAGGGACACTGAGATACTGTGAACAGTGCTGCTTGGGCTCAAACAACATATAAACATACATAAATATAATGACAGTTTTATGAAACATGCATATTCAATGAAAAATATGACACAGAATTGAAAATAATTTTGCTCATGAAGAAGAATCATCTGTTTACTTATTTAACACAATTATTTTCAATTATGTGTTATATTTTCAGATTTACAGAATTTCAAATTGATTTAATTTTAATTTGAAATTTACATTCTGAAAATGTCTATAAGTTTCTTAGTATTTTTTTTTCTCCAAGAAGGAAAGATAAAAGTGAGTAGTGCAGTTTTAGTTTGTATGAAAACAAGCATTCAGGTTGATATCCAGAGAGTGATTGATGAGTGATATATTCTAGAATTTAATTTTGTAATTTGCATGGTAATTCACATTAAGTAAATGTGCATATAAATACTTGACACTTATATAAAGTTTCTTGCTATAGATGTGACAAACACCGAGAACCAAGGTGTAGGAAGAAAATAACCACCGAGCTGCATTGTTTTCAAGACCTGTGAACATGTAACATAAGTATGAGTGGGAAATGTTTGTACATTGGTACATGGTGGAAGATGCACTTATCGGAAAGGATGGAGAGATAGGAAAGGGAAAATGGTCCATGTCAATGTTGCCTGAGTCCCCCTTGGGGTTCTTGGTGCTATAAGGAATAATAGTTCAATCCATTAAAGCCCACTAAGATTTATATTGAAACATGGACCAAGAAGGGTAAAGCAAGGCAGTATATTTGACAGGAAAATGTGTGTGTTTTGTGTGTGTGTGTGTGTTTCACTGTTGAGGGAAAGAGGTTGGAAAAGAATGAGAACATCAGTGAGATAGGATTGGCAAAACCACACCTGGAATTGAGTGAAGTGAGGGCTGGCAGAAAATTGTCTTTCATCTCTACTCACCTGTAACTCTCTAAATATGTTTTCATAAACACAGATATACTTAGAAACCTTCAACCTCAGATTATGTATCTTGCATGGCTAGGGCCTATGAAGTTTGAATGCCATTGTAAACCTAAGAAAGCAGTCATGACACACATACCTTGGTGATAAGCATCAACTAGCTGATTGGACTGACACACTCAACAGGAGCAAAATCATGTTTGGTAACGGAAATTTAGTTTTGTGCAGGGCTAGTAACGTCATGGATATTAGAACAGAACCTACAATAGTCAGTTTACTCAAGCAGTATAATTGCTTTGATACCCACAGATAAGTGTAATCTTCACCCTCCTGAAGGAAACTTCTCTTTGTAACAGTTGTGGACCATTACAGAAAACGACAACCAAACAAAATGCAGTTGTTGTGCCAATCTCAATTATTCAAGATTATGGCAAAAGGAGGATAGAAGAGATTGTAAGAATCAGAGAACTCTCTGGGAACTCCCAGAGACTAAGACTCTAACCAAAGAGCATATATGTAGTAGAGGAATGCCTCTGGAAGATCATACCAAGTACTATCCTATAACAAAGGTAAGCCCTGAAAACATATATAGACAGGTAACATTACTTGAACTTAACAGGATGTGTGTGTGTGTATGTGTGTGTATACAGACATATGTAATCAATAATATGAATATAAACATATATAATTAACTGGTAAATAATGTGATCATAAATTCAAAAGCAAGAAGGAGGTCCATGGAAGAATTTGGAGGGATGAAATGGAGGGGGATATGTAAATATAATACAAAAATATTAAAAGTTAGTATAAAGAAACAGACAGCCACTAGTTATTTAAGTAATAATTTATAGGCTTTAAAATGTATTTCACATTTTCATTAATTTCAGAACAATATCCAGTTTATAAACAGTTGTTAAAATTTCTGTCTTATATAGTCATAGATGAGTTTATGATGTTTGTTTATTAGTGGACATAGTTTTGGGGTAAATGTACTGTATGAATCCTCAGAATGTGGAAATAATATTTGGAGAAAACAAATAGATCTTCATTTGAAACAACTAAAAATCAAGAGAAACATAACATACTATTATGAGTCTATGGTAGTATCAGACAAGGATTGGTATCAGTCTTTGGCTGTAATGCTATGGATTTAAAGCAGAATAATGATGAGTGAGAGTCAAGCACTAAATTTAGAATGCTAATGGATAAATATAGTTATGTCCCTTTCCTCAGTTTATCTTTATAACTCCTTTGCCTTTCAAATCTGTGGCGCTAAATTAAAAACAATACTTACCAGATGCAATGTAGCACAGCAGACACCGGAAACCTCACTGACTCCTCGTTTCAACTCTTTTCTTCAGATGTAAATTGCTATTCAAGAGTCTTCCAGTCATTTTAGCATGAGTAAGTTATGAAAGTTATTGCTATGAATCTCATACTATACTCTAGAATAATAATTTTCAAATTATTTTCTCTCGGGCTGTGTGCTTCAGAGATTCTGCATATTTCTAATCCAATTTTCATTTTTATGTATATTTCCGTTAGAAATCATAATAAAATCAACATGGCTCTCAAAACTGCTTGCTAGGTTTTAACAGCTAGAAACTACAGATACATTGTTTTCTCTGCACTAAAACGTCTCTCTTCTCATCCTTCCTTTATTAAAATATCTTGGTATTATTAAATATGCACTAAAATTAGTTATCAATTTTCTGCTGGTGACATGACTTTTTAGACTGAATAACGTAGGAAGAAATTGTAAAGCCCAGGGTTCTGAGGTGGTTGTATTATGAGGTTTTCTATGACCTGTCATTGAAAATGTCCCTGTTCCCTGAAAGCACCTCACTGATAATAATAATAATCACGTGCTATAAATTAAATTATCTGGAAAAAATACCTGATTCAAATATAGTATTATTCTTAATCTTTTTCCCTTTGGAAATTTTTATGGCCATATAGTCATTCCACACAGTACTCCATTTCATGAGGACATTTCCCATGGTCTCGCCTGCTCTCTCTTTTCTTCCTTCCCCCATTCCACTAGACTCTTTCCTTCATCTAGAAAATTTTGTTTGTATCTTCATGTTACATATACACAGAAATTTGGGCATCCATAAAAATATAGGCTCTACAAGTAAGAGAGGGATGAATAAAATTTTATTCTATACATATCCCACATTTTTGTTATTAATTATTCTGTTTCCGAGACAGTAATGTCACAGGAGACACTATGAACAGTACTACAATGAACAACCAATTAAAAGTAACTCTGTGATATGTAAACTCAGCTCCTTAGGTGAATACTCCTAATTTACGGAACAGCTAGGTCTCATATTGAATCTGGTTTCAGTATTATTAAGAACTCTATTGTTTTAGATATAATTAGAATAATTAACATTCCTACCAATAGTGTATGACTGTTTTCTTTCTTCTACATTATTAAAAAAAAACCAATTATCTGTTTTTTGAGAATTCCTATATGGAAATTCTGATTTACATCATTTTCATCCCCACCTCCAATTACTCCTGTGTCTTTTCCTGCACCTCTCTCCCTTTCCCCATCTCCCTCCCCCAACCGCTCCTTTTCATTCAGTCTTTTCCCTTTTCCTATCCCTTTCCCTCCCCTCTCCCTCCCTCTCCCTTCCTATCTCCCTCTCTCTCAAACATGCACGCGCGTGAACACACACACACACACACACACACACACACACACACGCACACACACGAATGCAACCATCTAAATCCATTTTACATAGTTGAACTGAATATGTTTGAGGGCTGATAACTAGGAGAAGACCTGACTTCTCATCAGCCTTTGATTGCCTTTAGTTTCTAAAGACCTTGTGAGATTTTCCCCATGCCTATCAAATTTTGCTTGTTATTGTATTGTTTAGTTGATCATAGTGTCAACATTTCATGTATGATGTTGCTTTTCTATCATCGTGTCAGTATTGTTTAGGTTACCATAATGTCATATTTTCATGTGTGTATCTTGCCTGATATACAGGAGACACTATGTTGCAGAATATTTCCTAGTTCTCTGACATCTGCAGTCTTTCTGCCCTCTCTTCACAGTGTTCTCTGAGCTTTATTTGTAGGTTGTATTGTATGTGTGTTAACTGAAGATGGGCACCACCAGTCCTTTGTTCTCTTACTTCTAACCAGTTGTGGATTTCTGAGATGCACTCCATTTGCTACGAAAAGAAACTTCTTTGATGTTGGATGAGAAATACACTTTTCAATGGATATGAGGATAAAGCTTTAGAATACAGTCTGGAAATGTATACTTCTAGGAAATGTCAGTAGTAGGATTTCCTCTGGGTCTGTGACCTCATCAGCCATGGGTAAGTGATTAAGTTTACAGCACTATCTGTGAATTCCCTCCTATTGATGGACCTTAAGCCAACTAGATAGCTGTTTACAAACCCCCAAATATAAGTGTTGTTACTGTACCTTTTGATATATTTTGTCACACTGGTCATCATTGTGGTTCATAGGCATATGCATAGGATGATTAACTGGTTTTCTCTAGTGGCAGCTTACACCCTCAAACTTTTTTTAGGGTTCATGTTTTCCCAGCAAGAAAGGCTAAAGTCAGGACAACCACTGATTCCAAATGCTGGGAAACCCTCATTCTCTGTTATGGGGACTCCAAACAAGTACAGCCATTATGGAGATCATTGTGGGGAATTTTTCAAAAGCTTAAGGTAGATTTACCATGTGACCAGCTCTACCACTCCTTGGCATATGCCCAAAAGCCTTGACATTTTACTCCATAGCTTCTTGCTCCGTTTTGTTCA
Organism: Mastomys natalensis; assembly: GCA_021653895.1. Lineage (NCBI taxonomy): Eukaryota > Metazoa > Chordata > Mammalia > Rodentia > Muridae > Mastomys > Mastomys natalensis. The sequence continues at coordinate 18,532 of JAJTUV010002789.1, read as the reverse complement.
GTGTTCCTTTATTCATATTAGCTACGGAATGAGAACATCCTAGGTATACTTTCCCTGATGAATGGATGAGGAATATGCTCTAAAGAGACACACTGCAATTCTATTCAGCTGTAATGAGTAATGAAATTTACATGTAACTAATGAAACTAGAAAATTTCACACTGAGTGAGGTGACCCGAACCAAAAAGACAAACACCATATGTTGTTGCTTTCTTGTGTATTCTGGTTTATAATCTTTAGAGTAAATATATAGCCTTAAGTAGCCACAGAAACCAAGAGAATAGGATCTGCATCTTTACAGTATTTGTTATTTGTTGTCTTAATGATGCGAGGGAGATGGAATCTCCATGCAGTTCTAAGTTACGATTAGCCAATTGCTACTGATTGTGAACCTTTCTTTGTATGTTTATTGGCCATTTGTACATCGTTCAAGAACAGTCTGTTATTTCATTAGCTCTCTCTCATGCTTATTTATATATTACTCCTCCATCAGATGTATATTGTCAGCAAATAGTTTCTCTTAATTCTGTAAGCTGTCTCTTCACTTTAATTAATTGTTTCCTTTGCCTGAAACAAGAGTCTTAATTACAAGGAATTCTTTTGTCAATTTCTGGCATTATTTCCTGTGCAATTTTAGCACTTTTCAGAAAGTCTTGGTCTATGCCTATGTCTTAAAGCATTTTCCCTATATTCTTCCCTTGCACTTGCAGAGTTTCTGGTTTTATATTAAAGTCTTTGATCCACTTGTAATTGATTTTTCTACTGGCTAAGAGATAGGGATCTTATTTCATTTTTTTTTTCACGTGTATATCCAGTTTCCAAGCACATGTTGTTGAAGATATTATCTTTTCTACAATGTGTATTTCCTTGATAATATATTTGTATTCTCTTTGAATTTTTTTCTAAAATTTTATAATTTATTGGGTGTGTATTTGTGCATGCTGGTGTGTGCATGTGTGCACAACATTTACATTTTATAGAAATCCAAGAAATATTTCATGGAGTTGCTTCTATCTTTCTGGGGATCAAACTTAGGTCAAAACTTCACACAGAGGAGCTTTGAATCATTGAGCAATCCTTCTTGTCATCTCATTGAATTATTTTATAAGTTTACTATCTTCTTTTGTTTTATTGAATAGTCTTATAATTATTCTTTTTAACATCTTACTTCAGATTTCACTTTAATTCTCTTCCATTAAAGATCATTACAGTAACAAGAGTGGTTTAAGGCCAGCTTGTTTTACAGAGTGAGTTTTAGAACAGAGAAGTTCATAGGGCAACACAGAGAAACACTGTCATATACATACACACACACACACACACACACACACACACACACACACACAAAATATATATATATATATATATATAATACATACATACTACACATATATATGTATTTGAAATCCAAGAAAAAGATATATCTATATTATACTATATCTATTCTTACTATATCTCTATATCTATTTTATATCTATATATAATACATATCTTTGTTAAATCTCTAAAATTATGTCATGTTTATGGTTTTGCTTCAAGTTAGAGACTTATTTCTTCCCTTGATTACTTGTGTTTTTATAAAAAGTCAAGGACTTTGCTTTAAATTTTTTTTAACCTATTTAATCTGCTTTTAGTAATTTCTGCAATGGATGCGCATATTTTGCATATGTGTACATAGTTGTTCATACTTTTCTGTACATTCACAAAGGCATTCCATAGAACACAATACAGTGTTTATAATAAGAAACCAAGGATGTTTCTAAAAGATGTCCTTTTTCTTTTTTCATAAGTTTAAACTGCATTTAGTAATCTCTGGAATAGATGTGGTTTGTTTGAGGCTGTGAACACTGTTCTTTATACTTTCCTGAACATTGACACAGGCATTCTAACATAACGCATTATGCACATGCCTATGAGTAACTCTTTGTCCTATTGTCTAGAATTGTGTCATGTTTATGGTTTTATTTCAAGTTAGACATTTGTTTCTTCCCTTGAACACACATGTTTTATAAGCTACCAAGGACCTTGCTAAAAAAAAAAAAAAGTCCTCTTTTTCTTTATTTCTTTTACTTTCTATTCAATCTGCTTTTAGTAATCTCTGCAATGGATGTGCAGTTTTTGCATAGGTAAACACAGTTGTTCATACTTTCCTCTTCATTTATCCAGGCATTCCACCGAACACACTATACAGTGTTTTTAATAAGAAATCAAGAATGAGTCTAAAAAGAAGTTCTTGTTTTTTTTTTTAACATGTTCAAACCACATTTAGTTATCTCTGCAATAGATGTGGGGTGTTTATGGTATATACGGTGTGGTGTGTGTGTGTATATATATATATATACACATACACATATACATATTTTTGTGTTTATGTATACACATACATATATGCATGGAATAATTAGTGAATAAAGAGGTCATGAATTTGAAGGAGAGTGTGGATAGGTGTATGGGTGGGTTTGGAGGAAGCAATGAGAATTGCTGTAATCAAATTATAATTACGAAAACATTATTATGTAATTGATATTTCTCAAATGAGTCATACTGCTTGTGGTCTCACATTTCTAGAATTTATATGTTGTTATTTCATCTCCTGGGCTACATTTCCATGGTAGGTCTTCCTGTATTTGTTTGTTTTTGTTTGCATATCAGCTCTCTCTGTTGAAATGTTTCCATTATTCTAGTGGGACTTCATGTAGTAACTTGAGGTTTTGTAGTAGTTGAGTGTACTAGGGTGTAATTCAGTACTAAATCCTTAATCTACATGTTCTGAGGATAGAAATCTCCAACATTACTACAATAGTGAGATATACTAGGTTCAGAATCAACCCTGCTAGTAGTTATATCTACTATGCAAATATCATGATGACTTGTTAAAGAGTATTAAACTTCACTATCTCAGGACAAAGAAACAAGGGATTGCGGTGCTTATTCAATAGTTACTCAGATTATGAATGGAAGTAGACTGAATAAATAAAGGGAAAAGTGTTAATCCAACTGAAAAAAAAATTAGAATGCAAAAGGCATACAGGCAGAAGCTGGAAGCTATTGGAGTTCATAGAGTTTAGTAAATATTAATGCTAATAGAAAGTAAGAATAAAAAGCAAAACATGTTGAAGATGGAGAAGCAAGAAGAGGCATAGGATTGACAGGGTAAAAACTTGGGGAAAGAATATGGGATGTGTATAGGGAGAAATGTAGAGAACACATGATAGAATGGGTGCAGAACCATGCAGACGAATAATAAAATCTAATTGAGCAATATAAAAATGGATGTAAGAGCACTTAGATAAATTGCACAAGAGAGGATATGTTTTAAAAGACAGTGAAATGAAGTAGATTAAAACACTGTGCCAGTTACCATATCATCCCTGGTGTGATAAACTTTTAATTCCTCCCTTCTCTGTGATGCTGTGGAAAAGTGTGTGACGAGAGAGACACAGTTTTCAGCTTTATTTAGACACTCTGGATGGAAGATTTTGTCTATCTGTGTCTGTGACTTGGTCTGTATCTGCTTTTTCAATCTCCATATAGTTTCATATCAGGATGCTGTTGTTGTGATTAGGTGAATCTCCCACTTGTGCTTGAGGTCAAGGGTGAACTTCTTACTTGCTTGTACTTCCACTCACCCAGGCAGCCATGATGCAGAATTGCAGTTCAGGCTCACACATGACACATCTGCCTGTTTCCAGTCTGAAGAGGCCCTGCCCTGACCTTCCACAGTGTATCCAGATCCTGGTTTCATCTTTACAGTCCAGTTGGTATTTACTTTTCTCTATAGTACAGCTGTTGGAAGGAGGCATTTGACCTTCCTGGAAGTCCCCAATGACTTTGCTGCCCCCTGCTCACATGCATGGTGAACAGCTGTTTATGGAGCACTGCCGTGTAGCTGGCCTGCAGATTCTTTCAAAAGTTCTGTCTCATACTTTGGAGAGATCTTATCTGATGTAATCTATGTGTCCTCTTGCAGGAGCAGCAGAACACCCAAGGGATGTGTTTGTATCAGGGGGCATGAACGCGTGCACGCACCTGCATGTGTGTGTATTTGTGTGTGTGTGTGTATTGTAGGCAGCCATGTTTATAGTTGCAAAGTCGTATGACTAGCACCTGACAATGTAGGCAGCTGGCTTCCAGTGTGGCCAGCTCAGCTAAACTGGTAAACAAGTCCTTTGAGCATGCGTCGGCCTCGTGCCCCTCCCGAGCGGGCTTATGCTAATGAGGTATTGGCAGCTGAACCTATCCTGAGAGAACACATCACCCAGGCCGCCTTGGGCAGTTATATAAGCAGCTCATTTCTGCTGCTTGGGAGCCCAGCCCATCCCCTCCCTGGTCCAGGTCCCCGGCCATACGTCCCCATCAGTTCCCCGTCCCTAAGTCAAGAGTCGTTCCTGGAATAAAGCTGTCTGAGAAGGATCCGACCGTGTTGTGTCTTACTTGCTGGCCAAGGCGGACGCGACAGTGTATGTGTGTGCTGAATGGCCAATAAGGCCCAGGAATCAACTATCACTGCTTCCCTTGAACTAGGATTAGAAGGTTGTTCGTCCACACCTGCACTTTTACATCAGTTGTGTGAATTGAACTCAATTCCTTATACTTGTATTAAAGGCATTTTACTAGCTGAGCTTTGTCCCCAGTTTCTAAAAATACTTTTTAATAAGTGCATTTTTATACATTTTCTTACAGTAATGATTCTTACAGATAACAGTAGCCTTCAAGTTTACAGATACTTTTAGGAGCAGATTTGTATTCTAGGTCTTTTCCTTGTTATGTAAGCATCAAATTTGAAAATCCTTTCTTGTTACATATGAAAAGATATTATCTAGAATAAACTTTAGTGTATTAGTCAGACTTCTATAGAGGATCTGAATGCAGTAGAAGGAAAACATACATTTAACCAGGATTTGTTTGGTTGGGTATCACAACAATAACTATATTTACACCATAGATAAGACAAATCACTAAACAAAGTTGAATGCCTCAGATGCTGAAGGCCTAAAGGATTACTGAAAATGACTTCACTCTCAATACACACTGGAAAGCTAAATAAGTTGGACTCTGATGTCAACAAAAAATGTCAGCAGTAATTTTAGTAGAAGTGCAATGGCAGCAACAGAGTAGATGTGCTCACCAGAAACAGCAATAGTCATCAGGCAAAAAGACAAAAGCTTTTTTTTTCTTAAGTCTTTCTTGTATCTGGACCACTACTGGAAGGTTCCAACCCACACTTAGTGTGGGATTTCACATTTTAATTAACCTAATAAAGATAATACATTACAAGGAAGCCAATATTTTAACCTTATTTAGATAAACAGTCATAGCTATGACCAGGGATTTTCTCATGAGCAGTTCTAGACATAGCCAAATCGACAATCAGTAAAAACAATGGTATTTATTAAGGGGGATTTAAAAAAATTCATGTAGCAAAAAAAAGTTAGCTTTTATCTGCTCTACTCCTATAAGTTCTATACTTCTTGCTAGTGAATTTTTTCTTGGGTTCATCTTCTTCACTTTCTTCCCGAGCTTCTGTAGTATCCTACCTAGATCAATGCGTATATATACACCTTACATTATTTAAACATATAGAGATTAATTGCCCTGAATATACACTAAAGGCCTAAAATCAGCCATAGGCCTAAAATCAGCAATAGGCCTGACATACATATATGCTAACACAGTCTTGGGTCTCTGTGGAAAAACACTGAAACAGCAGGCTATAAGCTATTGTAAACAGGCGGCTTCTGTGGAAATTTACCAGCCCGAGTAGCCATAGGTCTTATAAATAGGCAGCCTCGGTGGACAGTACCAACTTAGATAAGGACAAGTGTATCATAGGCAGAGTCATAGTGACCTGTCCCCTGAACCTACACCCAGCTGATACCCTGTTCTGAAAGGTATCTGTACTCCCCCTGAACACCTATGCTCCGGTGTCATTCCCTTCCCCACATCCTGCCTTTTTGTGTTTATAACCTCTGTGTAAATAAGTAAATTACGATGTGATTTAAATAACTAAATAAATTTAAAAAAGGGAATTGAAAATAAAAAAAGAACAACAACAACAAAAAGAAATTAATTGAACAAATGAATGGATAAACAAAGTGGTTGCTTCCCATTACCAAAGGCCAAATGTTCCTAACCAACCAACCAACTAACTAACCAATCAAACAAACACAACCAAAAGGTTCTCAGGAATCGCCTTATCATCTGCTGTGAAAGAAAGAGGACTTAAGTTCAAATTTTCCATTATGTACTCAGGTCTAAACATGTATGGAGGTAACCTGAATAATAAATTTCAGGTTTTATGAGATACTCCATATTAAAAATAATTGAACCCCAATGGAAGAGTTAGGGGAAGGACTGAAGGAGCTGAAGAGGTTTGCAACCCTATGGGCAGAACAACAACATCCATCCACCAGCCCTCACCTCCCCCCATTTTGCAAGAGCTCCTAGGGACTAAACCACTAACCAAAGAATATGAATGGAGGGATCCATAGCTCCAGCTGCATATGTAGTGGAGGATTGCCTTATCTAGCATCAATGGGAGAGGAGCCTCTTGGTCCTGTGAAGGCTCGATGCCCCAGTGTAGGAGAATGTCAGGGTGGTAAGGCAAGAGTGGGTGGGTGGGTAAGCTCTTTTATAGAATCAGAGGGGAGGGGGAATGGGATAGGGGTTTATGGAGGGAAACCTGGAAGGGGAATAACATTTGAAGTGTAAATAAATAAAATAACCAATAAAAATAATGTGAAGAACAATAGAGGAAGACACCCAAATCTTCTTCTGACTTCAACATTCATGCACACAGGCATGTGCCCTTGCACACTCGTGTATGCATCTCTCACAAAATAATCCAAGGGCACAGAATAAAATACTTTATTGCTTCAAAATACATGTCTTCGCAACCTATTTCTTACTATTTTAGAAAAAACTAAATTAAACTTTAGAACATATTTTTTTTCTGATTTTGAATCCTGTCAAAAGCATTATATGTGGCTATATTTATATAAGTTGAGAATAACCTGAACATCTTAATGCAATTGAGTCTCCTTCATAGCTCCTTCTCATTTCCTCTATTTCTTTAGGAGGAAACTTATACGCAATTCATGTGAAAGTTATCTGCTTGTCTGCTGTTACTTTGTGATGTTCACATTATAGTTTACTATATTGTTATTTGGCATCAGTAGTGACATTTTTTCCTCCTAATTTTCTTTGCTGTTTATTACATTATCACCATCACACCACCACCACCAGCAGCAGCAGCAGCAGCAGCAGCAGCAGCACAGAGCAGCAGCAGTAGCAGCACGCCCCACTATACTCAGTTTTCCCTAACAAATTAACCATGGGCAACACTATGGAAGAAAGCCCCAATAAATCCTGTGGGTTAGTTTTAGAATCCTAAGCCATTTCACCCAGTTAACGTCTATTCATATTTCACCATATCTTAACTATACTTTGTAAAATTGAATTAAAGCACATTGTACAATACTAAAAGAAAGTTTATGATACACAGACTTTTCGCTATTGGTAAGTGTGTGTGGTTGCTTGTGTTTTGTTTTTTAATAAACTTCTTTATTTTACGGAGGGAAAATCCTAAAATATATTACCTTCTTACATTTGCCAAATGGAGTATTGAAAACTGCATATTTCTATTTCTTTTTTTTTTTTTTTTTTTTTTTTTTTGCAGCAAAAGAACATCTTACTTTTCACCTCTGCATGAAATAGTTCCTTAGGTATTTGTCAAGCCATACTGTCCATTTGTAATTATGAAATTCCCTCCTGTGTAACAAATACATTCTTTGTGTCTTTATTCTCAGGCTTATTACATTGAGTTAAGAAGATTAACCTAGTCGGGCAATTCTATTATTCTCTACATTAGGACAGAAAAGGAAAAGATTAGTGTTGCAAAGAAAAATTACAAAGAAATAGTAACATTTGATACTTCTCTATGTTTTAATAAAGGTGTTTTGAAGTTATGGAAAAAATAAATTAATTACATATTTTTGCTCATACTAAATTCTTCCTTGTCTTTTTGTCACATTTTTAACTTTATCTACCAGTGATCAGGTCTCCTTTTCCAGATTTACTTCAAAAAGTTACCAAATAATTCTTTCTTAGAAACATATTCCTGATGATTGCTCTCTTAGTAGAAATGTCACAAGTATTTCATTGACAGAAGTGTCATCCACATCTCAAAGATCTACTGGTTTCTGTAACTACCTCTTGCTTCCTTATGCATACTTCATGTTCAAGCTCTATAAAATTCAGTTTTCCTGAATCTTGTTATTTTTATGTAGTCACAGTATAAAAAGAATAATCTAACTGTGTCTCCTGATAGACTTTGCTTAGAAACTTAGAAAATTTCCTCTGTAATCAAGAGCTCACACATTAAATCTATAAGTAATATTCCCTGAGTAACACAAAGTTTTTAAAACCCTCACTCCATTTTACATATCAGTCTTTGTGTTACTGGAATATTTGACTATGCATAAGAAACATCTCATTGTAAAGCTATTGAAGAGGAGAAGAACCCATGTTTGTAGAGACAGGAAAGTCTCCATTCACTAGAATTGCTTATTTGGTGTATTTTTTTTAATCATAAAAATATAATAACCCCTTAGTTGCAATCAACTAAACGATGATGCATATGGTATATTTCTGTCACCATCTCATGTTCTAGACTAAAAAAAAGTTTTTATATTTTTAGTGCCATTGACCTTTACAAGTATGTCATCATTATCATTACTGTGATTGTCTTGCAAGGAACTTATATTGATAAGGACTTTTACTAAGGTAAACATTGACATCAAGATTTATTACTCAAAAATCTAGCTTGACTCTAGGAATCTTTCAATTTCAGACGTATCTCCTCTGCATGAATAATAGTGGAGAAGAAAAATTAAAATTGACGACAGGGCACAGGAACCGCAGAAAAACTGGGGACTGATCCTTCTAACCTCTATCTGCACCCCTGAGTTAGCCTTGTGGCACAGCTCTCCGTATCTAAATCCTGCCTAGAGAGAGCTGGTCTCCCAGGAGTACTGTCAGTCCTAAGTTCAAAGGTGAGACCAACACTTTTGCTTCAATAACTGGCCAAAGAGGAACCTGCCAGGAGACCACAGGGCAGAGGAACCACAGAGCAACTATAGACAGGATACGTCTCCATCAGTGCCCTGGAGCTAACCCTGTGACACAGCTGTCCACACCCAAATCCTGCCTGGAGAGAACTGGTCTTCCAGGAGTGCTGACACACATAAGACCACAGGCTCACAGACTCACAAGAGGGACAGGCTCCAGTCAGAGACAGCAAGACCAACTAACACCAGAGACGAGAGGCAAGCATAAGAACCTAAGCAACAGAAATCATGGCTACTTGGCATTATCAACACTCAGTTCTCCCACTACAACAAGTCCTGGATACCACCAACAAACTGGAAAAGCAAGACTGATTTAAAATAAAATCACATCTCATGAGGATGATAGAGGACTGTTTTGTTGTTGTTGTTTTTTTAAGGTTCATTTTATTTTGTGTTTAGGAGAACACTGTAGCTGTCTTTAGACACACCAGAAGAGGGCATCAGATTCCATTACAGATGGTTGTGAGCCACCATATAGTTGCTGGGAATTGAACTCAGGACTTCTGGAAGAACAGTCAGTGCTCTCTCTTAACCCTTAGCCATCACTCCAGTTCCTATAGAGGACTTTAAGAAGGACATAAATAATTCCCTTAAAGAAATGCAGATCACAGGTAAATAGTTAGATGCTCTTTAAGAGGAAACACAAAAATCCCTTAAAGAATTACAGGAAAACACAACCAAACAGGTGAAGGAATTGAACAAAACTATCCAGGATATAAAAATGGAAATAGAAACAATAAAGAAATTACAAAGGGAGACAACCTTGGAGATAGAAAACCTAGAAAAGAGATCAGGAGTCATAGATGCAAGCATCACCAACAGAATACAAGAGAAAGAAAAGAGAATCTCAGGTGTAGAAGATACCATAGAAAACATTGACACAACAGTCAAAAAATGCAAAATGCCAAAAGCTCCTAACTCAAAACATCCAGGAAATCCAGGACACAATGAGAAGACCAAACCTAAGGATAATAGGTATAGAAGAGAGTGAAGATTCACAGCTTAAAATGCCAGTAAATATCTTCAACAAAATTATAGAAGAAATTTTCCCCAACCTAAAGGAAGAGATGCCCATGAACATATAAGAAGCCTACAAAACTCCAAATAGACTGGACCAGAAAAGAAATTCCCCCATCACATAATAGCCAAACACCAAATGCAGAAAACAGAGAGAATATTAAAAGCAGTAAGAGAAAAAGGTCAAATAACATATAAAGGCAGCCCTATTTGAATTACTTTAGACTTCTCACTAGAGACTATAAAAGTCAGAATATCCTGGGCAGATGTCATACAGATGCTATGAGAAGACAAATGACAGCCCAGGATACTATATCCAGCAAAATTCTCAATTAACATAGATGGAGAAACCAAGATATTCCATGACAAAACGAAATTTACACAATATCTTTCCACAAATCCAGATCTGCAAAGAATAATAGATGGTAAACGCCAACATAAGGAGAGTAACTACACCCTAGAAAAAGCATGAAAGTGATCTACTTTCAAAAAACCCCAAAAAAGTTAGCCACACAAACATAATTCCACCTCTAATAACAAAAATAATAGGAAGCAACAATCACATTTCCTTAATATCCCTTAACATCAATGGACTCAATTCCCCAATAAAAAGATGTAGACTAATGAACTGGATACATAAACAGGACCCAGCATTTTGCTGCATACAGGAAATGCACCTCAGTGACAAAGACAGACACTACCTCAGAGTAAAAAGCTAGAAAACAATTTTCCAAGCATTTTGGTCCCAAAAAACAAGCTGGAGTAGCCATTCTATATCAAATAAAATCAACTCTTAACCAAAAGTTATCAAAAAATATAAGGAAGGACACTTTATACATGTTAAAGGAAAAAAATCTACCAAGATGAACTCCCAGTTCTGAACATCTATGCTCCAAATACAAGTCCACTCACATTCATAAAAGAAACTTTACTAAAGCTCAAAGTACATATTGCATCTCACTCAATAATAGTGGGAGACTTCAACACCCCACTCTCAGCAATGGACAGATCATGGAACCAGAAACTAAACAGAGATACAGTGAAATGAACAGAAGTTATGAACCAACTGAATTCAACAGATATCTATATAATATTTCATTCAAAAACAAAGGAGTATACCTTCCCAGCACCTCATGATGCCAACTGAGCACGAGGTCTGCAATAGAAGAGTTAGAGAAAGGACTGAAAGGGCTGAAGGGGTTTGCAACCCCATAGGAAAAACAACAATGTCAACCAACCAGGCCCCCAGAGGTCCCAGGGACTAAACCACCAATCAAAAAGTACACAATGAGGACCTATGGCTCCAGCTGCATATGAAACAGAGCATGGCCTTGTCAGGCATCAATGGGAGGAGTGCCCCTTGGTCCTGTGAAGGCTTTATGTCCCAGTGTTAAGGAATGCCAAGGGTGAGTAGGCAGAAGTGGGTAGGTTGGGGGCTGAGCACCTTCATAGAAGCAGGGTGTTGCTGGATAGGAGAGAGGGTTTCTGGAGGGGAAATCTGGAAAGTGGAGAACAGTTGAAATGTAAATATATAAAATACCTAATAAAAAATTATAATTCATAAGAATGGCTTTCATCTCTATCTAGTTTTACCTCTTGCTAGCAACTCTTTAGACTTGACTCCTCCAATCTCCTGTCTCACTGTCCTGTTTACCATCAAACAATTGTTTTTCCTTGATTTTCTTCCCACATCCAATTGTCACTGCCTTCTGACACTTCTACCACTTTCTTGAGGATGCAGTTTTCTCTCTCTCCCTACCAGAGCCATCTCGTTTCTCTGTGAACATTCTTACCTACTTTGATTCAGTCTTTCATTTTTCAACTGCACTGATAATGTCTACCTAGATTTTTCTGTAACAATGAATTCCAAAGAACTTACTGAACCCTTATTGGCAATAATTTTTTAAGCTATATTTCCAACTATTTTCAGAATACGTCCACTTGAAACAACCAATATCCTTACAAAATTTAATTTTCTGAATTTGGGTTCCAATCTTTTTCCATATAAATTTCCATATAGAGACATAAAAGTTTCTGTTGGAGTCCTAAATATATAAAAGGATCAGCATTTTGCCTGTCCTCAAGTTCATAATCAACTGTGTAACCTACTTTATTCAACAGACAAACAAGAAAACACGAGACCCTACAACACTCACACATGCCTGGTGATACTTAGAACCTGTAGCCATGCAATTTACACATCATTTATTTTTAGAGCCAAAACATACATGATTCTATATACAAGAAATTTTAAGTACATCATATGTTGTTATACCTTATACTGACTATGAGGCATAGCCTATATCCTAAGTTATGTATTATCCTTTGGCCAACACGTCCTCAACAATATCTTTCTCCCTATTACTAGTCACCCTGAGTTTATTCTTTACTTTTTGAGTTGAATCATTAGCTTCCACATACATATGAGGTTATGTGGTATGTGTCTTTCAGGTGTGAGATATGGTGGTACTCACTTGATGATAAGATCAATGAAGATTCAGAGTATGGAGAGCAAGTTATTTTACAACTTGCAAGGCTGGGAGTCAACCTCAAATGGCAGGTGTCTCAATTGAGTGCAGAGAACACATATAAAGTTCCAGCTCAACCTAGCCCTTTCCTTCCTTCGTCTTTCCCTCTCTTCCTCTCTCCTTCCTTCTTTCCCCATCCCTTCCTTCATTCCTCCCTCCTTTCCTCCCTTTCTTCCTTTCCTCTTTGCTGAGTGATCTGGAGGGTGCACTGTTACAGGTAATCCTATTCTCATCTTTCACTCACTTTTGTTTTTCTCAGCAAAGTCCATGAGCACATTAACTGCCATGTTGGGTATACCGCTTATTTTAGAGCTTACCATGTGCCAGACATTGAAGGAAACTTGACTGTTGTTAATTTTCAACCACAAACCTCTACCTTGTGTGGGAAATTTTCTGTCTATCTGAGTCCCAGAGAGCATAGCTAGACCAGCAAGTCTAGTCAGGGAACTGGTATTTTCTGTTCATTTGTAACTACTTCCAAATGGGTTTAAGGAATATTTGAAAATGAAATAACAAATTTTATTTCTTACAAATGATTAGTATATTTAGATTAGTATAGTGTTCTTCAGATTTGTCCACATTGCCTTAATTGATAGACATTATTATTATAGAATATATTCAACTTTGTGTGAATAATGAACATCAAGTTCCTCAGGACATTTTGCAAATATTTGTAGTATTATTTATCTCTCTCTGTGTCCATCTACTGTCTGATTCCCTCTCCATTCCTATTGAACCAATTTCCTCTTTTTTTCTTCAAGAGAATTAAATTGCTTATTGATTATACATGATAATGGATGATACACAAGTTTCATTCCTATCTCTTATTTAATTTGATACCATTATTCAATGTCAATATGACCAAGGGTATGTCAGCAGCCATTTTATAACCAAATTGTGACTTTGCTTGGATTATTCAGTCAACGTAAAAACTCATTAAAGTCACAAGAGTAATTGGTAGTTTAACTACACCAAGGTTTTTGAAGACAATGGATTCTCCATTCAAGTGACCATAAATTAATTTTAAATGCAACATGATACCACCTAGAAAGAATTCTAATTTCACACTCTTGAGGAAGTTTGCCAAGATGGTTGCAAAGTAGACTAACTTTGCACACACACACACACACACACACACACACACACACACTCACATACGCACACACATACACAAGAGAAAGAGAGAAAGAGACAAAGAAAGACAGAGAGAGATTATGAATCATAATTAGGTATATTTAGAATCAACAAGTGTAAAAAAATGTCTAGAGTGAAGCCCTTTCTTTTAATGTTTTATACTTCTCGCAGAATAGAAGCTAAAATAACCTGTTTTAGTCACAAATACCAAATAGAGTACTGGATGGTTTTTTCCCATATACATGAATATTGCCTAAAACACGTCTTTGCAGAGGCTAGGCCCTGAAACCACTTTATTTGGCTGCCTTCACAAATCTGTTAAAATTTGTAGCTTTGCTTCCTTCCTGTGTCTTTTCTGGTTGAGCTTTGTTTCCTAGTAGTTATTAGAAACTTTGCCATTGAGTAGCTACTGCTCTTGCCTACATAGCCACCTTGGTTTTATGGTCTAGCAAACTACTAGCTTCACCATCATAAAGGCAAAGTGTCTACCTTCAAAAGTAGTCTCCTTTCGTTAATCCAAAATTTAAAGACTGATTGTTGTAGTTGCCAAAATCATTGTAGCTTTCACCACCTCCAAAATTGTTCCATCATTATCAAATCCTTTATACCAATTCCCAATGTTACTATGTACACTACCAGCATGGCTACATGAAAGTTACCACCACCACTAACATTTCCTTCTTGACATGCCAAGAAAACCACTTTTACCACCACAATTACTACCACAACTACTACCACAACCACCACCACCACCACCAACAACAACAACAACAACTTTTCTGAAAACACTTTGACCTCTTTGGCTGGATGAAATACTAGCTATCACTTGCTTTGACAGAGTATTTCTTATGTCACAGATCAGCTATTCTTAATATAGTATTTTTAACAACAATCTTATCCACAGAGTCGTGTTCATCAAAAGTCCATCATCTCTGCCAGTCAGGGATTTTATTTTTCCCCATCCTGTTTAAAAACAATATCACATGTGATGTCCTTTAGTGTCTTCTTTAAGACCACCATAAGATCTTTGTAACAGTTAAATGGTCTCTGGTCTCTGAGAGTCTTTCCTTGACACAGTTACTACAGGTTCCATAGTTCTTGCATCTACCTTGTGTCTCTTTGCATCCCTAGCTGCATCTGCATTCACATGGTGGCAAATGTGAAAAATCCAATTTTCCCTGGATCACTTGGTATTGGGATATTTCATTACCATGTAGTCTATGAGTATTCCCTATTGCTCTAAACAGCTTCTCAGATGCTTGTGGGTTGTTGTGAAGCCCATCCTCTGATAAAGAGTTCCTACAGCCATCCCATCTTCTTTGAGAGATTTTTAACTTAGATATGATGGCAGAGAGATGAGAGCTTACAAAGGTGCTTCTTCTACAGTGTCAATAGGGAGAGAAATGCATTATTCTCCTTTATCATTCACAGTAATGCATTCTATCTTGCTTCTTGAAGTTCACCTTTTGTCCCCTATTTAAGTTCCTGATTTCTTCACACAATTATCATTGTCAAATGAGTTTGTCTTTTCGACCCTGTGTTGCCTCACTAAGAATAATTGTTTCTAGTTCTATGTACCTGTGAATTTCACAATTTTGTCTTTATTTACATTGAATAGTATTCCAATATGTAAATGTACCATATTTTTAAATAAATTCTTCCATTAGACAGCTAGGCTGTTATCATTCTCATTTAGAAAAAGTCATGTTGAAACCTATTACTGTATCATCTTCCTATATTATATCAATGCAAGCATACATACATAAAAATAAGTTTAAATGAGATCAACTGATAATTGGATAGTGTCATCTTTACTAGCCCTCATAGACAAGCAGACACATATCCAGAGACAGTAATGACTTACCTCTTTTGAGTTGTTGGCAAGTGAGTTCCCATAGACCCCCAAATATTCCAGATTGTCAATGCTCTTGATTGGTTTGTAGAACTTAATAGTAGGATTCTATTGCTAAAGACAATATATACTTGAGTCATAGAACATGGAGAAGTTAAGTTTGTACTCCCTAAAAGCTTCATCCCTACTGACTAGCTTTCAGAATTAATCACTAATCATACCAATCCATGAAACATGTTAGTTACAATAATTCCCATGACAAGGCATGCTCACTAGTATAATAGTGGCACAGATGTCATGATAATAAACAACCAGGTTTTTATTGGATTTAAGTTCCACTCTACGAGTTGAAACCCACACCAAACATCATTATCAGGGAGAAGAACCTGTGGCTAGCCATACTGTGATAACCAATTTTTCTGCTAATGGATATATTATTAAATAGACGTCTAATTGCATATTCTTATATTGATAAATTAAAACATTTCTCAACACTTAAGCTTCTTTTTACAGTAAATAGTGGGTAACACATATATCTACAACTGGTCAAGTTGTAGAGAATGAGAGATTATACATGACTCATCCAGAATGAAACATTTATCTTTTAAAGGTCTGCTCAAGGTTCAGTGATCATTATAGACAAAGGGTAAAGAGATTGTAAGAGCAATAGTTGGTAAGCGCTAATAGGTTGGCCATCCTTTACTAAGATCAAACATATAACTTTTTTGGGTAGCAAAAACTACACTTGATGTTTTATTTTCCTTTTTACAAAAAAGATGACACAAAATTGCATGAGTAGAGAGGATCAGATAGATCATGGATGAGTGGGTAGAGGGACTGAGTCAGATCAACATATATTGTACAAAACTCTCAAAGACCTGATAAAATATTAAAGAAATGGAATGCAAGGACACAAGTATAATTGATTGAGTTTCTTGTTAAAATGTAAACTCCTGGGTACAGTTAAAATAGTAATGCAAAGAAGAAATAGGATGTTGAAGTAATTATTAAATCAGTTGCTGGTCAAACTGACTATCTAAGCTGCAGTGGCTCTGCCTAGCTCAGCCCCCATGTTTTTCTGCTGAAGGCCACATGCATGCTGCAGCTAGAAATGGCCAGCCAGAAACACCAGCGCTGCCTCCCACGAGACGTCAGTGTCTATGCTGTCTCCACAAGGCTAGGCATTGCCCAGATCATCCCCTCCATCCATGCAGGCCCAGTAGGAAAATGAGACTCTAATGCTTAAATTATCCAAAAGCTTATATATTTGGTAATGATCAGTAACAAGATGCCCATACAATCAGAAGTGTAACCCAATACCCAAACTAGATATACCCACTACCTTTGACTGCTACAGACACATGAACATCTGCCTCTATGATCCCCTCTCTGTCTCATTCCTCTCTCCTAGTTCCTCCTCTTCCTTCTCCTCCTCTCCTCTTTACTCCTCTTCTCCTCTCCTTACTCCTCCCACCTTACTCCTCCTATAATAGGATACCTATTTTTAATAAATGTGTGATGTATGCAGTTAAAATAAACATAAAACTTAAGGAAACTCACACATTTATTTTAGTTCAGAATATTTTAGTTGTTGGGAAGCCTAGGGTAAAGAGATATTACTTTTCATTTTATAATTAGGTGCTTTTTTCACTTACATAGAACAGATATGCATATGCTAATTCAAACAACTGACACAAAAAATCATTCTTTTTCATACATTTTTTACTGATACCAGTATATATTTACATAGGAAACATTAAGTTTGTTTTAATAAGTATTTTTATTTTTTCATTCTCTCTACTTCCTTCAAGGATTTTTGTTCATCTTTTGTTGTATTCTTCTTGTTATTATTATTTTACTCTTTTGTACACATACAGAATAACCAAAGAGAGACAATTTGTATATCCATAATAGAAGAAAAAGTCCACAAGCTAAAAAACATACATGTGCTTTATACATGAGTTCATGAGCATGTACGTATGTCCTTTCCTGTATATATGAGATTCTATTTAAATTATTGATTATAATGTAAAACCGTGATTTTAAGTTTCTCAGATGTTGCTAAAAATTTGAAAAGAAAGTTATTAATTTCCTATTAAAATATTACCTTAGAATGTGGTATATTTCTGCTCTCACTCACTTGCCAGAAATCTGCTAAAGCCAAACCATGTTAGTTATAAATATTTATAACGCAAAAATCACATCATGATTTTAAAACCACATGCCACTTTCCTACTACTCAGTAACAGTGATTAATAGAAGCTAAGTGGAAACTGTCATTTTACTGATTCTTCAATTTAATTATTTATGATTAGAAGTGAACAGAGATCAAGATGTGTTCTTATAGGTAATTCCTCTCATAGGATGCTCATGCCTATGACTTAGAATATGCTTAATTCACCTCAACTATGCCTAGCGCGTTCTTCACCATTTTTCTCTTGAGAATAAAATTATTTATAAACTATCTCTTCTTCCAAAGAACTGGGAGCAATCAGAGGAATCCATTGCTACCCACTGCAAAGGCTGCAGGCAGTCAGTAACAAAGGCATATTGATGACTCCTGTTTGTAAATCAACGGGCCAAATTCATATACTTAGAAATAAATTGAGGATTTAGGAGGAAAGAGACACATCAAATTAGCTTGCAAGATTGACAGCAAGAGAAGGGTCCTACTTTAGTTGTTCTTTCCCAGTCCTTTAACAAATACCCTTGCCTTTGACAAGTAGGAAATGCAATCAAAGTCATAGGCTGTTTCTGAAATTAATGGAGGAATTTACCCCTTTGCCACCATTTCTTCTACCATTTTGAACTTTCCTTAGAGGCCTACTCTGAGATTTGCCCTGATTTTGTGGAACTAAAACTAGAAATTACAA
>JAJTUV010002788.1:0-104133 GCA_021653895.1 Mastomys natalensis | reverse complement strand
CTTGATCACGGAGACCCCTCCTGGCTTTATTTCCTACGTACACTCCAAGCCCCTCTTAATTCCCAAATTTTGGGGTTCTGTGGCTTTCCCCCCATATTTCGGGCCCACTGACCATCTTAGCTTATGTACAAAGGCAGCAGGGCTCAAGAATTGATACATGGGCACAGGCCACCAAAAGAAGTTATTTTGTCATCATGGCTTTTCTTCTAGTTCTGATTGGTGGGAGTTTTAGGAATGTATCATAAATCCTCACTTCTCTGCTACTCCTCTCAAAAAAGAGTTGTATCCATTTTGGCCTCCTTTTGTCTTTCTCTTGGGGTCTATGGCCAGGAACCCTGGAGTGTCATTGACTATTTTGGTGGGTCTTCGGGCTCCCCTTCCCCCTTTGTCAGTGGAGATGTGAAAAATCTGCCCGAGAGTTTGTCTAACGTTACTTTGTTCTCATTTTGGCTACACGACTACCAAGACCTCCAACCCTCTGTCAGAGAGCTGGAAGCAGGATGCCAGGCCCTCTCTGGAATCTGGAGTTGCAATTTGAAGCAGCAACATGTGCGTCAATGTGCACATGGGCCCTATAAACCATAGCTACTGTCACTTTTCCTTGGCTGGACAACTTCAGCTTTTGTCAACTCTAGGGAGCAAGCATGAATCAGGGCCACCCTTTCTTTATCTGGAGTCCTACTTGCAGCCTTGGTGTCTCTAGATTTCCCTTCTGACACAGACATGTGGGTTCAACAACTATCTGCCATTCCATGGCCCTGATCCCATGCCTTTGACTTTTACATGGTTGTTCAGGCTCTAGATTTGCAATGAGTATCTTCAAGGAGGCAAACACACCACTGACCTTACTGGATTGTGGTCTTGGTCTGCTCTAAAGATGCTCACCTAATCTATAGAGCCTAATTGCACAAATCTGTCTTCCAAATCAATGCCTGGGGCTGGTAAAGTGTTTAAAAGTTAAAAAATTAAAAGGTGCAGAGAGATGGGTGGTCCCTTCAGTGGCCCTAATTCTATTCACTATGTATAGAAATGTAATAACCAGGATGGAAAAAGGTCAGCATGGTCCTCATCACCAGGATGAGTCTACCAGAGCTCTTAGAACCTGGTGAGAAGGCTGCTTCCCGTGAGCCTGATACTGGAAACTGCAGACATATTTCATGTTATATTGGTAAGATAATTCTAGATCTTACTAAAATTTAAGTGCTGCTTTTTCAGTGGGAATATACACATATACATGTACACACATATATGATTGCACATGTGTATATATTACACACATGTACACATACATGTATGTAAATATACATTACACCACAAACAATAAATAACTATATATATATATATATATAATATATATATATATATATATAGACAACTGGTAAGGAGAAAAGGATGCACCATCTTTACATACAACCTGAGGTGCTTAAACACTGGCTCTTATGTAGATGTAAGTCTGTTGTATTAAGTTCAGTTCAGGGGAAATCACCAAATCTTGGTGCCTCTTTGAAAGTCACCAGTCTCAACTTTCTTGATTGCTTTTCTGAGTTGAGCTTTGTCCTCTTCCAGACATTTCCAATACAGTCAGGAGACAGCCACTTGGAAAGCTTGGAATCTGCTCACAATATATACCCTGTTTCACGTCACAAATACACTCCCTGTGTTCTGTGTGCTGCAGGCCCAGCTCCCAGTCTGGTCAGCACTTGTGGAGTTTTCTCTGATCAGCGATGTAATTCTGTGGAGGTGGATCTGACTCCAAGGCCAGTGATGGGACACTATTGCTTCTCAAGTCCCAACTGACCCAACGGTGGAGAACAATCTCATCGCATCACAAACTCCTCCAGCAAAGCTCCTTGCAGGACATGCAGGGAGCCTGTAATTCCATCTCTGGGTAGCTGAAAATTTGCAAAGGGTGTTTGGGTGATGGGGGAGACCCTAAAGAAGTGCAAGTCTTTACCACGAGCGCCACCCAGTGTCCGCCAGGAAACACGTGTAGAGTCAGCAAACTTCCCCAGCTCAGAATCACTATAGGCTGATCCGAAAGGCCTTACTACCAGGTGGTCGCGTTTTGTCTCAACTTCCAATAAACCTTTTCTCCACCCCCATCCTTTTTCCTTTCTCTCTTACATAGTCATGAGGCGATTGGAAGACCTTGAGAGTCATTCTTCTTCTTTCTAGACAATCTGAGATAACATTCCCCTTTCCATCCAAATGAGGGTCCAGGCAGGCTTCTGGTCCTTCCTTGTCTAAAAAAAGAGGAGGAGGTGTCCCTCTGAGTCTTCAGAGTAAATGCTCTGGAAGATGAGTTTGTTGGGGTACGTCATTTTATTTATTCACTTATTTAGACACAGAACCTCATGTATCTCAGGCTGGCCATGAACTTGCTCTGTAAAGAAGGATGGTGTGGTGCTGGTGATCTACCTCAGGGCTTGTGCTTGCCTCCTCTACCAGCAGAGCTACCCTTCCCCAGGAGGTCAGATAAGGCAACGGCAACATTAAGTCTTTTCCCTTTTCTGCTCCATCTGAAAATCTCTTTAAATGGGATAGAACATCCCTTAACTTTGACTGTGAGACTCACTTCAGTGCACATAAAAAATACCTAAGGTTTTGTTTTTAAAGGTGGGAATTTTAACATTGCACTTTACACAGCATTCGGATACAGGGTTCCATAACATATATTGGTGTTACATATGCATACTTGACGTAAGCAAGGCTGTCTTGATCTCAAATATATATATATGTATATATCAGAGTCACACATCTATTTTTTTTTTTAAATCTTGTTACTTGGCTTCTTCTTTATTTGTCAAGGAAAACTACTAGCAAGGAAGTTCTCTGTTGTGTTTTTATTGACTATGATACATTGAGGGCATGTTTGCTTGTTTGAGACAGGGTTTCTTTGTGTAGTCCATGGCTGTCTTGGAACTCACTCTGTAGATCAGGCTGGTCTCAATCTCAGAGATATGCCTGCTTCTGCTTCCCACATGCTGGATCAAAGGTGTGTAGGCATGGATAATAATTAATTAATTAATTAATTAATTCACAGATCTCAAAAACAAAACTGGTTAAGTCATGTGTTCTGGGATGGTAGATCTGAGAAACCACTTTATTTTTCAATAACACTACAGTTATCTTTGAGATAGAGCACTATGATTGTTTAATAACTTGGTAAGTCATTAAAGAAATAGCCCTAAAATATTCTGTATGATGGCTGCATGGCTGCAGTTCCATGCATCGGTATAAGATGAGAGTAATGACTGCAAAAACCAAGGAACAAGGAGCTGACCATTGGTTTTGGCAATGCAAATGGCCTGTGCCACCAACTCTGGTTAAAAACTGACTCTCTGAGGTGGTTCTGAGTTAGCAAAACTACTCAGTTCCCCATCTAGAATCAAACGTTTTTGTTATATGTTTATGAGGTTTAGCCCAAGTCAACATGTTAAAAGCCCATATGAACTGACAGTTAACTCACCCTGGGAGGCATAGGAAAAAAGATGCCCGAGAAGGCAATCAGAAAAACAAAAGGAAAAATTTCCTATTCAAAAACTAATTACAATACCTACTTACCTTGCATATATATATCTGGAATTAGAGATTATCTTCAACAAAATAACCTCAAAGGGCTCACTATTAGATAATTATATAAATATTCTGAATAAATTATAAATCCCAAGGCAAAAACCATTTTCCACTTAATTTTAACCTAATAAGATGTTCAGTTTATTTCAAATGATAGTGTGTATCATAGAGTTACACATATTTTGTTTTTTATAATTAGGATATGAAAGTGTGTTTATTCATTTAGCTTAAACATAACTATTTAGGAAAAGACATCAAGTATCCTCTCAAATCTATTCTATATGAGATGAATTTGACACAGCACAGCTGAAAGCACTTCAAGTTATCTAAGCAGGAAGTAAATGGGTTTCCATTATTTTATGTCTTTGCAAACCAAAACCAAGGCACGTTTTTTCATCATAAGCTCAGAAGATGATCTCTGTGAAAGGAAAGTTTGGCCATGATACTATTTATATAACATTTATTCTTAAGTGTATATGAATATTCCAATTACAAATGCCCTTGTGCAGTTATGGAGAAAGGAAACTGTCAGATAGGAATTCAGTAACATCAGGCAAGTATAGTCATCTATAGCAGCATACTGATTCCAGACTTAATTTAGAAGTTTAAAATTCTGAGGCTAGGTAAATGGCTTGGTAAAGCACTACCATGCATGAGTGAGAACTTGAATTCAGATCCTGAACACTCACTTAAAGGCTAAGAATGCTAACACAAGCTTATGACCCCAGTGCTGAAGAGGCAGAGGGACAGATCCCAAGAGCCTATTGGCCAACTAATAGTCAAATAGCAAGTTCCAGGTTCAATTAGAGAATCTGCTTAAAACAAAACAATAACAAAATAAAGGCAAAGACATGAATGAAGCAGACACTCATCATTAACCTCTGGCCTTCATACAGTACACATGTGCACATGTGAGCACACACACATATAATATACATACACACTCATACATGTGTGCAAACATATATACATCATAATGCACACACATATACATCATAACACATACTCACACTCACACATGCACTCATTGATTTGAGGTCTCTGTATTTTATGATATTTCAACATTATACAAAAATGTAGGAAACCATTTCTAAAGTCAAATCCATTCTGAGTATTCAAACACAGTGAGTCAGATAAAACTTCAGAGCAAGGAAGGGCACAAAGGTGATTGAAGTGGTGAATCAAACCCCTTTGGCTCCCCGTGGGTCATGGGCACACTGCACCTATCCAAGAGCTTGTATTTGTGAATGAAAGCCACGTACATATGCCAGCTAATTTTGATATACCTTGACTAGCTAAGGGCTGGGCACTTATAAATCTCCCTGTGGCTAGCACACGACCCCTCTTATATTCCTAAGTTAACATCTTTTAAAATCTATATTTCATCTCTGCTATCCCATTACCTCTGGGGAGACCCCGCCCATAGGGTCACATTCCCTTTCCAGCTACATTTCTGGTGGCTTCTCTCCTGCAGCTCTTAAATCTGATCCCTCTGCCTCCTGGAGATTCACCTCTCCCTTTCCCTCTCTCCCTCGGCCCCTTGCCCCATCTTCCCACCTTCCTCTCCCTGCCCAACCATGGCAATCTTTATTATCAATCAAAGCCAGCTTGGGGCAGGGACCTTCAGGTCTGGAAGCACCGCTTTTGGGAGCCAAATTAAGACAAAGATAACAACCAATTCCCAACAGCGGATGATATAATTTTATGGAATGTCATTGCACTCTGCCCTAATTATATCATTTTAATAGACTAAAACAAACAAAAAGAAAACACAAAACCTTTTCTACAGCTGTGTTTATTGCCTTATACCTTTTATAAAGAAAAGAATCTTAAACAGGCAACCCCAGTCTGAGATAAGAGGTCCTCCTGCTGTGTCTCTCAGTGTAATCAAGAGAAGGCACAGTGCCCACCTGGACTCACCTTCCTCTGTGTTCCTGCAGAAAAAAAATGAAAGCAGCAGAAAGGAAAAGTCAATAGCTCCTGCGAGTGCAGTGCAGATGACAGGACAGTGGAGCCCCTCTGGAAGCCCTGAGTAGAAAAGACGGGTTCCTAGCTGCCAGAATCTTCCCAATAACCCTTGACTTAGTAGTCGACTCTGTAGCTGCAGATTCTACATCACCTTATATTCAACCAACCTTCTATTGAATCTATTTCTGAAGTGAAACTATGTGTGATGAAGATGATAGACTTTTTTTCCCCTGTCATTATTATGGGTATAGCATTTGCATTGTGTTAGTCAGTCTGAGAAATTTAGAAAACCTGTAGATAGATTATGTGCAAATATCATGTAATTTTATATAATGGTATCACGTTTGCTTGGAGGCTGGACACAGCTAAATCCCTGGCAGACAGAGACGATCATTTAGTCATGGAAAGCAGTTCATCAAAGTTTACTTTTTCAGCATTCAGTTCGTTAATAATTACTAACACACTGTATCAGGAGTGTGGGTGCTACAAGCACCTGGTGATGCTTATAGCAAAATATTTGCAAATATATTCACTCATGTCAATTTATCAATCCATGCTGATTCTTAAGGTTTGCACGCACCCCACTGGCTTGTGCATTAGGAACCCCACCCTCTCTGATGTGTGCATTTCCATCAACTACCAAAAAAACTGAGGAAAACTTAGTTGCTGCTGTAGATTTTCAAGTACGTAACTTACTGTGTTGTACACATAACTGCTAGCTCAAAATGAGATTTAAAGATGTCTGGATATTTTTTTTTTTACAAGTTTTAGAAATTCTTGGAGTCCTAGATATGCAGATCCTTATGAAATGCCTGAGTTTCAGATAGTAACAGAATACATGTAGACAAAACACTAAATCTTATGGGAAAAATTCGAAGGTGTATGTAGAGCAACACATCAGATAGTTAAACAACAGACATGTCCAAGAAAACTGTGTTCACATTTGGAAGAACAGGATATATTACTGTTATCCATTTTCCTGATTACTCCTCAATTTGTTTCTTCATTCTTGGAGTCTCAGTGCTTTGTATTATAAATTTTAGTGCCACCCTTCATACTTGTCATTTAAAATTTCAGACACTCCTTTCTCTGTATCATATTATGAGTCACTGAGCCAAATGACAATTAGTTAACTGTCATGTAAACCTGGAGAGACAGGGGACTTTGGGTTTTGTTTTCCAAGGCAGTTTCTCTAGGTAGCCCTGACTATCTTGGAACTCACTTTGTACACCAGACTGACTTGGAACTCTGAGATCTACCTGCCCCTACCTTCCATGTCCTGGGATGAAAGATGTGTGCTACCACTGCCCGGTGGGACTTTAAATGTTTTAAAAAATTGATGCGTATATATGTATACCTCTATGTGGGTTTGCTCATGTGCATGCAGTCTCAGGGGCCAGAAGAGGGCATCAGTGGATGGACCCAGGAGCTTAAGTTATAATAAGTTTCTGGTGTAGTTCTGGGAATGCCATTTCAGATCCCCTACAAGAACAGTGTGCGTTCTTAACTGCTGAGTGATTCCTCCACCCCCACCCCGAGACATTTTTCTATTATTATTGAGAAAAGTAAGTGAATCAGAGAGTACCTTTGTTACAGTGAAATATTTTAAAGAGGCCTGTTAATTATTCATACAGCTGACATATCAGTTAGGGTGAAAGTATCTAACGGTTAAAATTGCCTACTAAGCTTCCCAGTTTATAAGAACAATGAACAAGACTAGAAGAGAAATGGAAAAACAAGAAGCAGAAGCACCAAGCTCTCTGCTCCTAAGTAATTACCGAAGTGATGAACGAGAGGCAAGCTGCCTTTCCAAAGCTCATTCTTGGGAGAACACCTCACAAAGAGATCAGAATGAACTGGGCTCTGAATACTGTGTCTGGATCACCGTTAAAACTTTGTTTTAAAGATTTGTTTATTCAATTTTGAAATGGGTGAGTGATGTGTGTGCATGTATGTATGTGCATGATGGGTGTGCCTGATCACTGCACAAGTCATACTTTCTGGAACATGGTTGTGAGCTGCTGTGTGGTGCTGGGAACCAAACCCAAGTCCTCGGCAGGAGTAGTAAATACTCTTAACTGCTGAGCCATCTCTCCAGCCTTGTCACACACAGTTCGATTCTTTGTGGTTTCTGGAACATTAACCTCCCACCTTGCACCACATACCAGTTTAGGAGAAATGTTCTGTGTTTTTGTCTATTACAGGAGGCCTTCATCTCTGTTCCAGGCTTAAAAGGAGCATCTGGCGTGACTTCTGAAGACTCCACAGATTTCAAAGAGGTTTTGCATATTTCACATCTACTTTCACAGTGGCCTTGAGAAGCAGCTATGTTAAATTTTTGCAGGTAGTCCTTGGTGTTTGCATATTTGCCTTTCATTAATTTGAATTGACTCACCTTCCAGAGCAGCTCTCCAATCTCACCATTTACTGGTGGGTTTGGGCAGTGTGGTGGTAACATTGCCACTGCCAGTTGTGCTGTCTTTGAGGACTGGTATGAAGGATGCAGACAGTCTCCCTGCTACTTCTCACTAGGCCTATGAATAACAAACCAGAATTCCTGGCTTTGAATGCACCTTCTACCTCCTTCGGCCTGCCTAATCGCTCTCCTTTCTACTGATATTGTTGCAACCCTCTTTCTATGACCGTGGAGGTTAGACATTTGGCTGTTTGTGTAACCTTTAGCTCTAGTTTGTGCAGCCCAGTGTTCTCCTTAGAGGATCTCAGCCCTCCTGTATGCATAAACAATAAATCATCCCATGACCTGGTTGAGACAGAGAAAGGATGGCCTCAGAGTCACCATGTAGCTAAAGTTTGGATCTTTGAGCACCACATCCTTCTGTTTCCAACCCTAAATGCTAAGATCACAGGTATTCATACTCAATGTCTAACTTTTGATTTCATTTTTTTAGCTGTGTTGAATAGATATCCTCTTTTTTCTTTTTTTCCATTTGTCCCATCCATCTATCCATCTATCTATCCATCCATCCATCCATCCATCCATCCATCCACCCTTTCTTTCTTTCTTTCTTTTTTTTTTTCGAGACAGTTTTTCTGTGTAGCCCTGGCTGTCCTAGAACCTGCCATGTAGACCAGGCTAGCCTGAGATCCACCTGTGTCTGCTTCCCTAGTGCTGAGATTAAAGGCATACACCACCACCTCCCCACTTGGATATCTACTTTCAAGTTTCATGTTTTTTTTTTGTTTGTTTGAAACAAGATTTCATTACAGAGCTTAGGCTTGCCTTGAAGTCACAATCCTCCTACCTCAATTAAAAAATGCTGGGATTATAGGCATGCACCTTTATGCCCTGCTAAAACATATTCATTTCGAATAAATGACACTCCTTGAATATCTGTTTGACTATTACACCAAGGTCCAAAGGACACATTTTAATAATAATTATAGCTGTATTCACTTAGAATTTTGAATTTCTTTTTAAAATCCTAGAATGTGGATGAGGAGACGCCTTGTAGATTAGAGTACTTGATGTCTAACAACTAGGATCTGGGTCCAGATCTCCAGCAACCTTACTGAAAATAGTTGGGTGTGGAGTTACACTCGGAACTCCAGGACTGGTAGTAGTGGTTAGACAGGAGGATGTGCCTGGTATGATGAGCTCCAGGTTCAGGGAGAGCCTGTCTGAAGGGCATAGGCAGCAGATGAAAGACAACTGATGTCTGCTTAGGCAATAAAGTGTACACACACACAGACACATGCACACACGAGAGAGAGAGAGAGAGAGAGAGAGAGAGAGAGAAGAGGGGGGGGAGGGAGGGAGGGAGAGAGAGAGTAGAAGAAAAACTGTACTCCTTTTTTAAATATAAAAAAATGACCACAATTAGGCATTTATATGTGCTGTTTTGTCAGTGTTGTTCTTTGTTTGCTGCTTGCAAGACCAGCACAGAAGCATCAACATTGTCCCATGTTATAGAAAGATGAGAGCCAAAGAGGGCTGGAACACTTCATTATGAATTCATGACAAGTAAGCTGATTGCAAGGAAAGTCTGTGACATCTGGTGTCTAACCTTAGACACTAGAATAACAGTTTCTGTTGCTTATCTCTCTTCTTTGTATCCTTAGATTCTTACAATAGCACTGCATTTGCTGGCAGTCATTGTTTATGGCAACAGTTTCATTTTCTTTAAGACTGTTTATAGCAACAGTTTCATTTTCTCTTAATAAGTCTCATTTCTTTCTTTAGGATGAAATGTGGATCAGCATCCTCTGAACTAGGACTACTGAATTGAAGCTGGCATGGTAACTCATGGCTTTAATCCCAGCCTACAGGAGCCAGAGGTAGGTGGATCTCTGAATTCAAGAAAGTCAGATGGGGCAAATTCCACACAACCAGGGGAAAGAGAAGAGAGAGAGAGAGAGAGAGAGAGAGAGAGAGAGAGAGAGAGAGAGAGGAGAAACAGAGTGAAAAACAGAGTTAATATATTATGCTATGTGTCTAGAATGTGAGGCTATTAGAGTCAGAACAATGGGAATTTGAGGGAAGATGCTCTATAGAAAACAGACAATGCATTAATAGGACCACAGTTTGGGAAGGCAAAAGGTCAAGATGAGTATGAGTAGATGAAGGATAAGGTACCGGGTGCAAATGGAATGATGGAAAAATTTCCAATGTTCTGCAATGTACTAGGATAGCTATGATAGACAACGATTAACCATGAATTTAAAAATAGCTAACAGAATTTGAATGTTCTCAACTTAAAGAAATGATACATGTCTGAGGTGATGGATATGCCAATTAGCCTGATCTGCTAATTGCATATTATGTACATGGATTGAAATGTCTCATGGTATCCCACAAATATGTACAATTACTGTGCCAATTAAAAATTAAAAACATATTTAAAAGGAGAAATCTTAGTTTCTCAGTTGGTGTTAAGTATTATGAGCAGCTGGTCTCTAGAACTGTTCCAACACCCACATGCAGGAGAGCTGGGAGGCATGGCTCAAAGCTGCCTCTGTTTCTTTTTTCCACTCACTCATTCATTCACACACATTTATCACACATGGATTAAGAGAGTGTCTTGACAATTGTTAACATTATTTCGTATCAAAGTTATGTGTTGGGTTATGATAAAATTTTGTATCCAAACCAGGTTCCTTTAGAAGAGAAGAAGAGATGATAATACTTCCTCTAAGACAACTGAAGTCAGCTGGAAAGGTCATGGCTAAGTCTTGATTCTGTAATACAATTTTAGCATATAAAGTCCTTTAAGAGGCCATATCACAGAGTATCCTGTCTAGCAACACAGCAAATTTACCCAATTGTCAGTGCAGAGAGGTTTTTAGATACTGAGGAACTGATCTACATGGCCTGTTATCTGTCAGGACAGTGAAGGTGAAGATCAAGACTATTACCCATGGTTGTGCAGACTATGTGCACTGCACGTTATTTGTCCTGATGAAGGAAGAATGAGAGCCGATATTTGATTTTCACCATCCTAACACAGCCACGTGCTTAGGTTGATGACAGAGGTTCTACTCTCAGAACACAAAGGTGAAATCTCTGAATCCAACACATGCTAGTCTTCATCTAGATTTTCATAAGGACTGATTTTATATACATTACTTCCTATGCTCATTATCTAATAGTCTCAGCAGAAATCATGTCTCCATGTTTTAAAATTTTGCTTAATAAAGACTCCTCATGTAGTAAAAAACTTCAGAGACTTGAAACCCAAGACTTCTAAGTGTTCAATACTATATTTTGAAGCTTCATTTTCTGTTCGGTTGCTGAACGTTCTTAAGGATTTTTTTTAAATCTACTGTATGTAGAGAGAGGATAAATGCTTCTCTCTAAACTGACCATGCAGTAAAAAGATGTGTCTCTTCTTCTGTAAAGTGTGACCTTGATAACAAAGATCTCTTTTACTGCCAAGGTTTCTTCTAAAGTGAAACACTGAAGAATTTTCCTTCTCACCACACTTTAAAATGTACTCTCTGTCCTTGCAAAAGACATGATCATCTGGTGCAGTTGATATTGGACCACATACCCAAAGAACAATGAACATTTCAAACACAAATTGCTGTTGAAAATAATTGTCCTATTCTGGGCTGATAATGTTCACAGAGGAAATTAACAGAGAATTTTCATAAAAACCCGTTGGATAGAGAAAATCCGATGAGGACTGCCAGTTTGTCTTCTAAGCTGCTTGAGCAGATCTGTCATAACAGACGTTGCCCCAGATCGTGGAACCCTCTCCTTCTAACATCTTTTAATGGTAGTAGAACTTGCGGTGCATCATTGCCTTTCAATTTTGACAGTGTTACATGATCTTTATAGATTTGCACTGACAGCATCATTAGATCATCTCACCTGACTTCCTCATGGCACACATCATTGCATTGTGATGGTGCTGTACAATTACAAGTGAAGTGAATAGAGTATTAACATGATTATTGAAAAAGTTAGCATGTACAAATATAGCATCCCACTTTTGAAAGCAGTTTATAGCTATTAACTAGCCTGCCCAATGTTTCTTGGATCCAGTAAAACTTACTGTCCTTTTTTTTACCAAGTAAGAGGATGAGAGGGAATGACCTAGACAATGTTACAGGACCATGCAAGGCTGTACTTTCCTTAACTTCCCTGACCATTGTAAGGAGGGTACAAAGATTTGCAGTAATGAACCACTCCCATGAAAGGGTAGACAAGGCAAAATTTTCTTTCCATTTGTAAAGCCCACTTCCCTGTTTCTAATTTATAACTGTCACGGCAATGAGCAAGAAACAATTTTAGATCTTGTGAAGACTTTGGTAGGTAAGTACTGTGAAATATTTTAAACATTTTATCTTAGCAAAATAGAATTCATTTGTTACAAAGAAACCCACTCAACTTACAAAAGTATCTCAAACTTATTTATTTATTTATTTTTATTTTATTTATTTATTATATTTATTTATTTATTATTATGTGAATGCCATGATATGTATGTGAAGTCAGAGGCCCAACTGCAGAACTTGGTTCTCTCTTTACACCATGTGGGTCCTGGAGATCAAATTTACATTTTCCAAGCTCCATAGTATATTCGTTTACCTGCTAAGCTATCTTGCCAACCCCAATATTCAACTTCTAGCTATTACTAAGAGAATAATACAATATAATGATGGTCTTGAAAAAACTTTAGGGCTATAAAAATCTTAAATATTAAGGCTCAATTTTTTTTCTCCACCCATTTTCTAAAACATTACACAAAAACAGTCCTTCACTGACACCTTAGACTTTAATAAGACGTAGACAGGACAAAGTGTATGCTGACTGCCCTGTTCTAATTCTTACAATTCCTGCTTTCAGTCTTTCAAGTGATGAAATAAATCAGCTCTGTGTGAAGATGAGAATTTTATAAATTTTCGGAGCTTCTGTTTTCTCTTTTGTGCCCTGTTAAGTAAACATCATAAAGATCATCAGGAGGGTAGAATGACACAAGCAATGTTATGACATTCTTGGCTTGCGTTTGTGCCTAGTAGAGATTTTCAGAGAGAGTACAATTTCCTGTAGCTCAAGGGAACTGGGGCCTATGAACTAGGGTAGGAACTGTGTTGGCTTGACAGTGGTTCTTTCTGGGACATTTCTTTACTTTGCCCCTTCTTCTGTGGGCTAGGGAAAATAATCCAGTTGTTGGAAGTATAATTTTCCCATCAGTTCTGCAGTTGAAGATAATTGTGTCAGTGGATAGAGCCATAGGATCCTTGACTAATTAATTTTACCAAATCTTCCTCCACCCACCTGTGAAGAAAGAAATCAAATGAGAAAAATTCAAGTATTCCTTTCAAATGGACTAAGTCAGAACATCCAGAATGCCATCTGTATCTGTATATACTAACCTATTTATAGCTATAACTATTTTATGACAAACTAGTAGTTTTATATATTGGGGTTTTGTGGCATGGTGATGGATACATATCTGTATATGGAGGTCAAAGGATGACCTTAGGTGTCATTTGTCAGGTTCCTTTGTTTCCCCTTTAAGACAGGGTTTTAAATTCACTTGAACTTGCAACATAGGCTCAACTAACATTATGCATGTAGAGATCAGCTTGTTTCCACCTTCTGCTGAAATTACAAGCGTGGACTACTGCACCCAACTTTTATGTAGGTTCTAAGGATTTGAAGTCAGCCTTTCATGTACAGAGACAAGTGCTTTACTAACCAATTGTGCTATTTCTCCAGCCCCTAAACTCCTATTTTAACCAAATGAGCTTTTATTAGCAATATTGTATCTTTTATATTTTAGAGACAATCTTCAGCCTCTCCTTATACCTTGACATTTTATCTTTCTAATACCCAGCTTGCATGTCTAATCTCAGTTCTCCTCATACCATGCAACTGCGTCAGTATCTTCAACGGTTCTTCTACATCTAGTCTCTGAGCTCTACAGAGACATTTTACCAGAGACAATTATTCCCCATAAAGTGGATTTGGACTCCATGTGACTGCACTAAGGTTTCTAGGATCTGCCTTAACCCTGCCCACCAGCATCTCCCCATTTCCTGTCTGTCAACTGTCTTGTTTATTCTGCCCATTTGATTTCTTTCATTCATGTTCTTCTGTCACTCTTTCCATACCAACATTTCATCTCTACCCACATGAGGACTTAATGTAACAATCAAATGCTACTCTAGATATTTCAGGTAGGAAAGGATGTAATACAGGAGATTGGATGCTTGCAGTGTCAGAAGCTGGAGGCGGAGGCTAAGCTAGTTGTCTAGATACTGCTCCTGAAGCACTGGGGAAGCCAGAGTATGAGTGACTGAACACAGGACCATCTACTAGAGCAACAACTCAGAGATGCAAGACCGCTGCCATCGCTACAACTCTCAAGGAAAGACATTTGAGGCCAAGAAAGTAAAACCAGTGAAGCAAACAAAACAAAAGAACAAAACCACTAGAATACATTTTTTGGGAAAATTCTCTCAAATTCATATTTCCATATCCTGTCACTAGCAGTGAAGGGCCACAAGCTCTCTTTCACATCAGTTTTGTATACTGACTATAAGGCATGCTATTTATTCCATACTACAGAATCCTAGCTGCAGGAATGTCTTGGAGAACAGAGAGCAGCTAATAATTGGGTACATAGAGCTCAAGAAGGCATCCATGTTGTAACACCCATCCCTTCTTACCTTTGTACCATCTTCCCTCTTCCTTGTCTACTGAAACTTGACTTCCTCATTTCATGGCTCAGTTCAAATGTCTCCTCCTCCAGGAAATAGCAAACAATGTCAACGACAGATCTTTTTACTTACTTATCATCCTTAAATCACATTGCAGAGATGGAAATACAGGGTTCACATGGCCGTACCCTGGTTTCTCATGCTACTGTCTGTCAGCCTGCTTGTTAGGGAAGATGAAAGCACAAGATTTGCTTAACTTGGAATTGGCCTCAATCCTTCTTTTCACAGGACTTAAATCAGCCTCAGCCAACTAATTGGAAATAATGTTTTGGATAAACCCAGTTCCCCTCTCCTGATACCCATGCTGCAAGCTTCTGAACTACCTTTGATGATATCACATGCAATTCTGACTTGATTGTTCCCTCTAATAGCATCATAGTGTGCAACAATGATAACTGTGGATCTGTGGTTTGGGTTGGTGTTTGTAAGCAGTCTCTGAATCATAGATATTTAATCTGGAAAAAGCTGTGAGATAGAACCTGTTACAACTCATCTATATTACCTGAGTTCCAAAAGGAAATGTGGAGGGACAAAGAAATGAAGCACTCTCTGGGATCACACAGAAAGCATCAAGGTTTGTCTGCTAATAAAGCATCACTTTTCAAATAGAATTCTAAATGAATCTATTATGAATTTTTATATTTTAAAGTTATCGATTATTAATTTCAATACGTCTCAATTGGGATGTCTACTGCTTTGATAAAAAAAAAAAAAAATGACCAAAACCAAGTTGGGGGGAGAAAGGGTTTATTTTATCTTACAATTCCCAGGTCAGACACTATGAATGAATGAAATCATGGCAGAAACTTAAGCATGGCTGGAATCTAGAAGCAGGAACTAAAACAGAAGTCATAGCAGAATGCTGCTCCCTGACTTACAATTCATGACTTGCTCGTCTTGCTTTCTTATACATCCAAGGACCACAGGCTCAAGGATATCACTGCCCACGGTGACTTGGGCCCTCATAAATCAATCATTAATCAACAAAATGCTGCACAGACTTGCTTAGAGTTCAACTAATGTAAGCATTTTCTCAATTAAGAATCCTCACTAATGACTCTAGTTTGCATAAAACTAATCAACACAATTGACCCTCTGTCAACTTGACACAGAAACACAACCCTACTAAACCATAAACTTACTCTTGTTGTCTCCAAGATTTCCTATTAACATCACACAAAACATTCCAGCTTTTAAGCCCCTCAGACTTTAAAAATTCAAATACTTTTTCTACTTAGAGCGTCTAAATTCTATTCCAAAGTTCAAAGCTTCTCTAAACTATCTAAAGTTCAGATTATCTCGAGTCTATCCAAAATATCCAAAACCTCTCTAAAATATCCATTTAAAAAAAAAACTCCTGTTAAAAATATTAAATGCTTCCTTAGAGGGAAGAATCAGGGCATTGTCACACCTAAATCAAAGTAAAACATTAGTTAACAGTGTGAAAGATTCAATGTTTGACATCTGAGCCCCCCTCATGGTCCTTCAGGGTCTAAAGGGCCTTGGTGGCTCCTTTTCTTTGCCCTGCCCTCCCAGCACAGAGTGTCTCCTTACCATATCTCCCTTTAATGCTTCTATTTGGACATTGCTTATAAAACAAAACCTTTCTAACAGACGTTCTTCCTTCCTTTTGCTATTTTGCTTTTCTACATGGTAAGGAAGTAATTTCAAATGGTAAACGAACATAGCTTAAGAGCACAGGATGGAAGAGATGATGGCTTGGAGGCAGAAGCACTTTCTGGGTAAGCTGAGTTTTACCTCAGAATCCACACAAATGTTAAGGAGTGTGCTGACTCCACGTTACCTTGACCTCTGCATCTCTTGATCCACTTTTTTGAGTGATTAGAACAGGGCCCACTCAAACACCCAGGATAGTCTCAACTCCATAATTCAGCCAGATCTGTAGAGTCCCCTTTGCCATATATGGTAACTTAACTATTCATCCCAGGAGTAGGGCACTGTTCCTATTAGGTGATCATTTCTCTCTCACACATTCAGCATCCATGATATGATACCATCCTGATCCAGTTTTCCCTGTTTATTTCTGCCTTTCTTTTTCCTTTTATTCTACTGGCACACTGTTGGCATGGACGGCATCGATGGTTATCAGAAAGGTGTGCCCTCTACGTTCACTTCTATGTGGTGGGTCTTTCCTTACGCTTCTGATCATGCTGTATTTATATAACTAATTCACCTGCCTTCCTGAACAAGCCCCATGGTAATATTCTATAAATACATTATTCAATGTTGAGATTTTCCACATGAGTCTGTTAATTCCATCTTTGTTTGTTTGTGTGAGACAGGGTTTCATTGTGTAGCCCTTGCTATTGTGGAACTCACTGTGAAGACCAGGCAGTCCTCAAACTCACGAAAATCTGCCTGCCTCTACCTCCTAAGCACTGAGATGAAAGACACCTAGGTACTGATGCTGGTTTTAAAGATGGAGGAAGGAGTCCATGAGCTAAGGGGCCTTAGGACCTGTAGAAGATAGGGTACTGTTCATCTGACAGCCAGCAGGAAAAGTTAACCTCATCATACAAATTGATTTTTTAAAAGTTGAATCTTGCCAACAAGCACCTAAGCAAGAAGTACTTTCCCCAAGAGCCCTCAGGAGAAATAACTTGAGTTTAGCCTCATGAGACCCAGTCTAGACTTGTGGCCTACAGACTCTACTAAGCAGTGTCATGTTTTACCATTAAGTTGGTAGTAATTTGTTTTTCAGCAATAGGAAGCTAATCGACCATGTGGAATAAGGTAAGGAGAGATCACTATGGTGATCCTGAAGTAACATTGATCATCTTAGTGGTTTACAGTTGATAGTTCCAAAAGGTGGCCCATGCCCTGAAGAGTGGAACATGGTAAGCAAGAAAATTCATGGATCTAGGGAAACTTCTCACTGCAGGGAGCTATAAGTGTCTTTAAAAGCACCCTAGAAACCCAAAGAGAATAAAAAATAGATACTTGAAACCAAGGATTTTTTTTTCTTAAAATTCAATATGAAATATAAAAAGCTCCACAGCCACTAATCCTTTTCCCATTTAAAAAATGTGTGTGTGTGTGTGTGTGTGTGTGTGTGTGTGTGTGGCGTAAGAGAGAGAGAGATGGAGAGACAGAGAGACAGAGACAGGGAGAGAAGCATGATGTGTAGATGACGTACATGCTGTGACACGTGTGCAGAGATCAACATTGTGGAGTCAGCACACTCCTTTACAGTTGTGTGGATTCTAGGGTCAAACTCAGCTTACTCAGAAAGTGCTTCTGCTTCTGAGCCGTCATTCCCTTCCATCCTGTGCTCTTAAGTTACAGGTTCATTTACCATTTGAAATTACTTCCTTACCATGTAAGAAACAAAATAGCAAAAGGAAGGAGGAAAGTCTGTTACAAAGGTTTTGTTTTAAGTGCTGAGATTAAAGTCATGTGCCACCACTGCCCTCCATTTTTCTTTTTCAACTCTTCTTTCTGAATACCAGGTATACCTATAAAGAGGACATATCCATTTATTCTGTAAGTTCCTGACTTAGTCAGAATGGTATCTAGCATTCTACTGCAGACTCTACCATCTACAATGAGGCCAAAGTTCTTTCAGTCATAAAAATGACAATCTACTTGAACTACTTTGTGACTTATGTAACAGGATGCTGTATGTATTGGGCTGTGTGTGTGTGTGTGTGTGTTGTGTAACTGATATGTTTTCTCTTTGACAATCTCTACCCAATAGTAAATCCACATGTCTCATAACTACAAACATTTTTTGCCAATGTAGATCCTGAAGTTTCTGTCTTACTTTTAGGAAGATCTGTTCTCAGGCTGTGATTCATAAGCAGTGACGTTCTATCACAGAGTAGAAGAGAGATATGACATAGAAGAGCTCAAATTGAGAAAGGGGGGAGGAAAATGCTCTTCTTTCTGAGCCTGTGAGGAAGAGAAGGAGCAAGCAGTGGTGAGAGAGCAAATACGTAGAGTCCTTTGCACTAAATCCCTGGAGTGAGAGGGAAACTAAATATGCTTTGCCCCTGAGGCAGATATGGATAGAAGTTCACCCAACTAGCTTTCCCTGCAAGATGCTCAGCTTGCATATTGTTATATAGCCGTATTGTTAAGTTTTTGTCAATGGAAACTGGTGATGCTGATGGCCTCATTGCTTTTAGGATGCATCATTCAAACCCATGGTGTAAGCCTATTGCTTCCAAACCCAGTGAAGAACTCCGAGGACTTTAGACAAGTGTTCTTGGCAGTTGTTAAACAATCATGGACCCATTGGAATGTGATGAAACCTATAGATTTGAAAAAATCTTTTCTTCCTTTCTTTCCTTTCCCCTTCCTCTCTCCCTTCCTCTTCTCTTCTTAACAGGTTCTTACTCTGTAACTTGGGCTGGATTTAAATTTGCAATCCTTCTGGCTGACCCTCCCAAGTGCATATATCACTAAGAAGAATATCTTTTTGTTTTGCTTTGTTTTGCTTTTTTGAGACAGGGTGCCACTATGTAGCTCTGGCTGTCATGGATCTTACTACATAGATCAGACCAGCCTTGAACTCATAGAAGTTCACCTGTGTATGCTTCCCAAGTGCTGGGATCAAAGGCATGTGCCACTATACCCAGTCTACAAAAGATATGTTTGAATGTATAGCTTAAAACCAAGCTAGGTGTGGTGGCTCATACCAATAAACAGTACTTAGGAGGCTGAGGCAGGAGGATTTCTTTGGTTAGAAACTGGCTTTGAGTTAGGAGCTGGCTTGTCTACACAGTCAATTCAAACCATGGCTATAGAATAATCTACCAACAAGAAACATTAACCAATTGAACTCAATGATTAAAAATAGGCATATGGCTCCCTGCCCTCCACTCCGTACCATGTGGTGTCCCCTAGGCAGTTGGCAATATGAAGATGAAACTAAATATCACCTTCCCTGCTTCCAACTGTCAGAAACTCATTGAAGTGGACAATGAATGCAAGCTTTGTATTTTCTATGAGAAGTGCTGAAAGGAGCCGTTGCTGCTCTGGGTGAAAGACAAAAGTGTTATATGGTCCGAATCAGTGTGGAAATGAAAAAGTCTCAACCCATGGTAGCATTCATCTGCTGTTCAGTAAGGGATGTTCTTGTTATAGACCAAGGAGAACTGGGGACAGGAAGCACAAGTCTGCCAATCTAAATGATCTTAACATGGTTATATAGAAAAGGAGAGAAGGCTAGTCCTGGACTAGAAGATACTACTGTGCCTCAGTGGTTGGGGCTCAAAGGAGCTGGCAGAATCAGAAAGCTTTTCAATTTCTCCAAAGATGATGTCCACCAATACACTATCAAAAGCTCTAAACAAAGAGTAAGAAGTCCAGGACCAAAGCACTCAAGGTTCAGCATCCTGTCACTCCACGTGTCCTTCAACACAGTGCCAACATGTTCCTCTCAAGAAGCAACACGCTAAGAAAAATAAGGAAGAGGCGGCAGAATATGTTAAACTTTTGGCCAAGTGAGTGGAGAAAGTCAAAGAAAAACACCAGAAACAGATTGCCAAGACACATAGGCTGTCCTTGAGGAGTGGACTTATACATCTGAGTCCAGTCAAAAATACCGCTTTAAAAGTAAGAGAGATGTGATCAGATATTGGTAGATGGGTGGATAAGCTCATGAAGGAGGGTGGGAGATGTGGTGGTGGGAATCTCTGGGAAACTAGAGGAGAGAGAGGACCTGGAGGATGGATATGATCATTGTATGCATGAATGAAACAAAATAAAAAAAGATTAAATAAACAGTAACAATACCCTCCCCCTGAAACAACAAAAACTACGAAAAATATAATGAAACTTACTTGTGTTGAAACACAGTTAAGTTATTGTATAGTTACATACGCTTTTATTTATTAATGTATCACTTCATAACTACAAGCAGCGGTGACAAGTGAATGGTGGAGGTAGTGTAACACTTGTATTATGAAATGATGATGTGTGATTTATTTTGACCAAAGTCATAGATTCCCGAAACATCTTTTCTTTGGCAAAGGCCACAGGACCCGCTCATCACTCTGTGATGAGCTCAGGGTGTGCTCTCAACCTATCTCCATCACGGCCCTGAGGCCTGATAAACCCCTCCCACTCTTGCCCCATAGTCCCAGATCTTATCTTGAGGTGCATCAGGAGCAAGAGGAGGAAGTCTCAATGTTTCAGGCAGAAACCTCAAGTAGACCGAATTACTCAAAAGAGAAACTGGGTAAAGCAGAAGGGAATGAAGCTATGTCACCAGGCAAGTTGAGCCATCCATATTATGATGAAATTTAGGGCTCACTATGAGACCCAAAAGGGGACAGATAGGATGGAGGAGGACCTTCTACCCTGTGAGGAGAGGAAGTCTTTACTATGGAAAACAAGGCAGAAGAAGGAGAATATTTAGAAGAAGCAAAATTAAGAGAGGTGCGCTCATGGCTTTAGGCTCTGGAGGGAAGTTTGCAGGTGGTGTGTGTGTGTGTGTGTGTGTGTGTGTGTGTGTGTGCTAGCTAAACTGAGAAAAAGGAGAATTTCTTACTGGGATTACAGTTACAATGTCCACAAGAGGCCACCATGCAAAGTAACCATATTACTCTGGGTTCTCTAGAGGAGCAGAGCCAGTAGAACGGATACACATTAAAAGGGAGTTACAAGACTGCCTTATACAATACAGCCAGGAGAGTCCAACAATGGCTGTCCTTATGCCGGAAAGGCCAAGAATCTAGAAGCTGCTCTGGATATCCCAGCAGTCCCAGTCTGGGCCTGAAGGCCTCTAGAATCCCTGGAGAGATAAGGTCTACTGTTCACCTTGGAAGGTTGAAGAAACTGGGCCATATAGCATCAGCAGAGGCCGCAGCAGGAGGACAGACCAGCAAGACTGAATGCAAGTAGGCAAAAAGTAAAAGCTCTTCCTCGGGGAGGGCTGCAGATGACAAGTGGCACCCACAATTAGGGTAGGTCTTACCCTTTAATTAGACTAAGTACGAAAATCCCTCACAGGTACCCAGAGGCTCCTCCTTCAGTTGACTCTAGATTTAGTCAGTTTGACAACGAAGATTAACTATAACAGTGACCTTATGCCAGTACAGAAGGGCAACTAAGGAAGAGATGTCAGTATGAATGGTTAGGGGAAGGGCTGTGGTTAATATTTCTTGTCTTGGTCCTCGTATTATGTAGAGGAATGTAAGCATTTCTATAGGTTCCATGGTTGGGTGTGAAAGATGATAGAAGTGGTAATCTTGTTTGTTTGTTTGTTTGTTTGTTTGTTTGAGACAGGGTTTCTCTGTGTTGCACTGACTGTCCTGGTACTAACTCTGTAGACCAGGCTAGCTTCTGCCTGCCTCTGCCTCCTGAATACTGGGATTAAAGGCCTGTGCCACCACTGTCCGATGAACTGATAATGAAGGGCTTGATGACTCCACTCATAGACAGAATCAGGACAGAAAAACCCAGTGGAAATTCAACAGAGGGCATAGATAAGCTAACATCCTCATTGGACACCACTAGCAAGGGCAGACCCCAGGTGTGGGGCAAGTGAAACAAAGCATCGGCAGGCTCCTCATTCACTCCTGAGCCAGCCTTAGTGCGAGAAAGGCTCTGAGGACCCGCCAGCTACATCTCAGTGAAGGGCAGCTCTGGCCCAGCCAGCTGAGAGGTCACGTGACCTTCCTTTACGGAGCTCACTGGGGAACAGCCAGGGGCAGACAGAATCTGCAGGACCAAAGTTTCAAGAGGGTCGGAGTCACTGCTAAGCGACTTGAAACCGTAAGATGTGAATTTTAAGCTTTCTTACTCGCAGCTTGACATCTAGGGTAGGGAACACTCATGAGAAGGGTCACCGGTTTTAGATGGTAGAGATGCAAGATTTTCTCTCATGTGAGAAATTGCTTAAGCAATATAAACAAAGCCCTGCTGCTTCATTGCTTCTCCTGGGATAAGGTGGCTTGCATGGAGTGGCCCAAGTTCCCCATCCCTCTCTGCGCTTTGCAATGTGTGTTGAGGCTGTTCCCAAGAAGTGGAATCTATGTTTTCAAGCTGGGTCTCACATACTGCCTTTGAACAAAAGAACACAGAGGAAAACACAACTTGCTCTTTTTTCCCCCACTTGGTGGTTTTCCGAGACAGGGTTTCTCTGTGTAGCCCTGGCTGTCTTAGAACTCACTCTGTAGAGCAGTGTAACCACGAACTCAGAGATCCACGTGTGCCTCTGCCTTTTGAATGCTAGTATCAAAGGCATGTGCCACCACACAGCACAACCTGCCCATTTCTAAAGGCCCCTCTGGGCCTTTCCTTACTCTCTGAGGTCTCCACTATCACAAGGAAGACAAACCCTGCTTAGCTTTCTGGAGAAATAAAGTCTTGTAAAATTTCCAACTCATCTCCCAGTATGCCATTCTAGACTAGCTTGTCACAGCTAGTATATAGAAGACTTAACACACGACCCCACCTGCAATCAGCCAGTCCTGACACAGATGGAATTCTCAAGAGAATTGTAGAAAATTTAACACAGAGAAATTATAGATATTGTTGGAAAAATTAACACACAGGTGTCCTTGTTCCAATCTTGCTCTAAGACTCTCAAATGTTTGTGCACAAATGAACAATAACAATAAAGAGGAACTAGACAGATGGCTCAATGGTTAAAATGACTTGTTTTGAAATCATAAGGACCTGAGTTCAGTTCCCTAGCCTACTTAACAAGCCTAGCATCCTGTGTATGCCTATAAAGTCATCTTTGAGGAGGAGACAGGAGGATTCCCAGGGCTTACCAGCTTCCAGCATTAGAGCCCCAGGTTAGGGGAAAGGCTATCCTTCAAAGGATTAGGAAGATAATGATAGAAGAGGACACACAACATCTTCTTCTGTGCACACACAGGCACATGCACCATTCCAACATGCACATACACTTACGTAGACAGACATATCCACACTAATAGATGGATGATGGATGGATGATAGATAGATGTGATAGATATAGATAGATAGTCTTTACAAATATTGTGTGAAGTTTTGTTCTCTAACAGAAAGAACAAGAAATGGCTTGATACAATGGATAAAATTCAGCCTTAAAAATGAGACACTCTGCTACTTATGACACTGTAGGTGAACCTGGAAGACATTGTGCTAAATGAAGTGAGCTAGAGAGGAAAGATCACGTAATATATGCCTGCACTCACAAATCATTTAGTATCACCAAATACATAGGGACAGCGGGTGAACACTGGTTATCAGAGCTTGAGGAAAGGGGTAATGGTGAGTTACTTGGATGCATTTAGAGTTGTCATATGGAATAGTGAACAGTTCTGCACATGGATAGTAGTGATGCTTGCACAACAGTGTAAATGTACCTAAAGTCACTGATGTGCACAATAAAAATGGTAAATTTCAAGTTGTGTGCATTTCACTAAATGAAAACACCTAAAACTGAAAATCCACATTGGAATTCCACTTCTCACACACTAAAAGTGCCTCAATTAAAACACTTAAAAGTTAAAAGAAATACTTTTGCCCAGTGTGGTAGCATATGCCTATAATCCCAACATTCAGAGCCTGAGGAAGGAGAATCATAGGGTTGAAGCCAGCTTGAACTGCAGAGTGAAAGTCCAAGAAAAACCTTTTAAAAAGAGTCAGGATAGCTCGACAGGAGAATGCTTACATAGAAAGTTTATAGTCCTCTGTTCAGTCTTCAGCATTTCAAAAACAAAATTGTAATCTGGGGCAAAGGGACATCGGAGGTTTCCAGTGTGACTTGCAGTTGGACCAAATTTTGAGCCAGGACTCTGAAGAATCTGGATCCCTTGAGACTTTATTTTCCCCGTGGGTCCGAGAGCCTTGTTATGTGATCTGATGTGAGTGAGTGTTCTGTCTGCTTTGGATGCCTTCCCATCATCTCCCTATTGGGTTAAACCTCTCCTATCTTTCAAGATCCAGTTCAAATTTCATTTCCTGCGTGAATCTTCTGTCCTTTGAGTCATCTTTGACTATTTATTTATTTTTTATTTTAACCATCCTTCATCTCTTTCATGATCTGATCTGCATACTGTGTGCGAGTGCACGTGTGTGGTGCATATGTGTGTATGTGTGTGCTCATGTGTGTATATTGTGTGTTTATGTGTGTGTGTATGTGTGTGTCTCCGTGTGTGTGTGTGTGTGGTGTGTG
The DNA here is from genome assembly GCA_021653895.1 of Mastomys natalensis. Lineage (NCBI taxonomy): Eukaryota > Metazoa > Chordata > Mammalia > Rodentia > Muridae > Mastomys > Mastomys natalensis. Next base: position 79,262 of record JAJTUV010002788.1, on the reverse strand, counting down.
TGTGTGCATGCACATGTACACTAGAATCGCTAGTCTATGTACTGTGAAAAAAAGAAAGAACAGTTTGCATCCTTTTGGTTCTCTTACAACAGCTAAGCTTATGGTCTATGTTTGCCCAGTTCTTGCCCACGCATTGTATGACTCTGTATTCTTGCCAGCATTTTCTTCATTGAGCATTTCTGAGAAAACTGTCTCCGTCTAATTTTTCTCACTCTGCTTTCTATCATTGTGCCCTACCCCCAGGAACTTTTAAAGTCATTTTTTGGCTAATCATCTTTCCTATGAAATGTTAACACTGAAGATAGATGATCTATTTTTTTGTGTGTGAAATAACTACAGAGTCATATATAAAATGAGAAAGATTATTATCAATATTGTTCTTGCTCTTGGGAACCAAGTTTTGCCCTTTGGGACTGGAAGGGTAACATTCCCATTGAGAATTTGTACTCTAACCCAAAGAGCAGCTGAACTTTTAACCCTCTGCACCAAGGTAGGAGAGTAGAATTTTAGGCTGTTTCCCAGGCATTCCAGGCCTTTCTAAGCACTGCACTAGGGAGGGTCTGTCTCTCCCTGGCTCAGTACCTAACAATCTGGCTCTTCCTGCCTCTGTGATTACTGCCTTTGATACTAATCTGCACTCACAGGTAAGGACAGGGCCTGAAAATACTCTCAAGGTATGTATCAGTTTCTCTCAACCTATAGTTGCTCGGTTACTAAGTTATTTGCTTATTTGCAACCAGCAGGGTTGGGTGGGTGGTGCAGTTGTAGCTGACACAGAGGATGAATTTACAGTGTTGCCTCTTCTCCTGCGGTGCATTGATTGGGTGGGAGAGAAAGGGAGGGGTGGTGTTTAGGATAGAAAAATGAAGCTAGTGAGTATGGTGTCATGTCTGACCTAGACCAAGGGAATCTGTTTCAGGTCCAAGAACTTTGGCCAGTGCAGACAGCTGGACCATACTTGATTTTCCTTGTCTGAGAAGGTTTTGGAGTTCTGCTCATTTCCATACAGTAACCTTCACTTAACAGAAGAGTTGTACATATAAGAATCAGTATACATGATGTTATTTATTGTTGTTCATGTCTGTCACGCCACGGGAAACTAAGGCAAGAATATTATCATGTGTTCCAGGCCAGTCTAAGCTAAACTAAAATAAAAGAATCAGTATATTTGACAATAAGTTCTCAATACTATGAATCTCTTTGTGATCAGGGCGTATTTGTATCCATTCTTACTGACTAGCTAAACTAGGTTCCACATCCTCCTCTTTGCTTGTATGTGGTGAGCTACTGGCATCAGTCCCAGGTTGGAGTGTGGGAGCATCCGGAGAGAGTGCATTTCCAAAACTCACGCCAGACACGTCATCATGGAGAACACGTCTCTCCTGGGACTCTTTGCCAGAGTTTTAATTGCTTTTTCCCCTTTCTCTGAAATTCTTACTTGAACCACATTGCATTTTTGTTCAGGTTAAAATATTCAATCAAACCCACTACGAATAACAAATTATTAATCTGATATTTTTTCATAAAATTAAACACAAAGTTGGCTTTCCCCCGAGTTACCAGCTATCAAGCAGTTCTGTTTGATCAAGCGTTATGCTAGAATTTCTGCCAAATGTCTGATTTTCTATTATTTCCATATTTTGGCTTCGGATAGAAGTAACCACCTATGTTACAAATATCATTCATTGCATCACACAAATTAGGAAAACTTTACGTAGCTTATCTTTAATATCTTTAATTTTTTTCAATGTGCATTAGTGTTTTACTATATGTATGCCTGTGTGATAATGTTGGAATCCTTGGAACTGGAGCTACAGAGTTGTGAGCTGTCATGTGGATGCTGGGAATTGAACCAAGGACCTCTGGAAGAGCAGCGGTTCTCTGGAAGATGCTTTTAACCACTGAACCATCTCTCCAGTCCCTAAAGATTTATTTATTTATTTAATGTATATGGGTAATTTTGTCTACATGTACATCTGCACACCAGAAGATAGCATGAGATAGTTGTAAGCTGCAATGTGGGTACTGGAATTGAACTCAGGACCTTTGGAAGAACACTGAGTGGTCTTAACCACTGAGCCATTTCTCTAGCCCTTTACATAGCTTCTGATAGAAGGTTCTTTTGGATTAGGTTGAGGTATCCTATGAATGACTGAAAAAGCCTATCAAAGTCTTGTTAGTATGATTCTTAATGAAAATATGTAACTTTCTTTTTGAATCAATACTTTACCTTTAAAAAGTGTTAAATCAGGAAATACTTGTTCATTGTTTGTAGTAGTCCAAACTTCTACAATCACTGTGGAAATCACTGTGACAGGCCACAGGGAGCTTGGAATAGATCCACCTCGAGTTCCAGCTATAGCATACGTTGGCATATACCCAAAGGAGGCTTTACCCTACTACAAAGACACTGCCCAACTATGTTCATTGCTTCTCTCTCCATCCTAGCCCGAGGTTGGGAACAGTTTAGATGTCCACCAACTGATGAATTGATAAAGAAAACGTGGTACACATTAGGCTATTATTCAGCTTTTAAGAAAAAGGAAATCATGAAGTTTGTAGGTGATTGGATTCCCCAGCGAGGTAACTCAGACCTACAGAGACAAATATTGTATGTTTTTTTCTTACATGTGGATATTATCTTCTAAGCCTTCAGAGTATGTGCTACAATCCATATAACCACAGAGGTTAGGTACCCAGGTAAAAAGCCATGCAGGAGGAGAAGATATGCCAAAAATGAGAAATAGAACATAACACTATGGAGAGATAAACAGGAGACAAGAATAAGAGTATTAAATAGGGAGGAGGGCGGAAGAAAGGTAATGGGGGGACTACAGAGAGGGACAGCTACCATTAAAGGCCATTTGAAAAACCTATGAAAACCTATTGCTGTAGAAACTTAGTGTGTGTGTGTGTGTGTGTGTGTGTGTGTGTGTGTGTGTAGAGAGAGAGAGAGGGGGAGGAGAGAGAGATATATGTGAGGAATCTAAATATAATCACCAAAAATAGTGGAGACATCTTATCCTACCAAGTGAAATCTCCAGGGCTAGGAATGGTTTGTCCAGTCATTGACCAAAAGTGCTCCATAGAAAAGCCAAAACAGGGCTGGAGAGATGGCTCAGCGGTTAATAGCACTGACCGCTCTTCCAGAGGTCCTGAGTTCAATTCCCAGCAACCACATGGTGACTCACAACCATCTGCAATGGGGATCCGATGCCCTCTTCTGGTATGTCTGAAGACAGCTACAGTGTACTCATATAAGTGAAATAAATAAATCTTTTTAAAAAAGAAAGAAAGAAAACCCAAAACATTACAGCTATTGCTAAAGCTACCAGTTACTGTCTCCAACCTGATGGTAAAGGTCTATTGCTGAAGGCAACACCTATTTATGTCTTCAAACATGAAGAAGTCAGCTGGTGCCTAACTAGAAGCTTCTCTCCTACTGACTATGGTTCACGGTACTGGAAGGTGCTCTGCATGCTGCCGAAGATGAGAGGTAATCATCAAGTATCTCTCAGTTGTAAATACTGTGACCTAAAAAAATATAATAATACAAAAATGGCAGAAATGATCTGGGAGTAACCAAAAGCTTTCTAGTTGAACACAAGGCATATTCCTTAGATAGAACCTAGACCTGACACTACTAAAGTGGTTAGGAACCTGAGATTAGATAGGTCATGGCCTAGGGACAAACCATAATACGAATCCTATTACTCTACTAAAGGACACAGACATAAAATGTCTCCTAATGACATACTACTTTGCCCCAGCCATCATCAGAGGTGGGACCTTGCAGTAGATGGGAACTAACACAGAGACTCACAACTAGACTATGTGCAGAGAGTGAGAGACTTCCGAGCACTCAGCCTTAAATGGGATGTCTTCATCAAACCCTACTCCCAAGGCTTAAGGATCTAATGTGGAAGATGAGGCAGAAAGATTGTAAGAGGCAGAGGTGATGGACGACTCCAAGGAAACAGTGGCTCCCAGACACAACAGAACTGATGGACATACAAACTCACAGAGCCTGTGGCAAATATACACCGAGTATGTACAAGTTTGAGTTAGACACTGAGATAGTAAATGGACACAGACTCTCCCCCTATCCAAGAAGCTATCTGAAATTGATATCAACAGGCAAAGGAAAACTCAGTTTTCTCCAGTGGAGCCTTATCTCACTGGTACATACATTAACCACACTTCAGATAGGTGGGCCCCTGGCTAGGAATAGTTGGCCAACACAAAACAAATTCAGTGGTATTTTGTAGACGTTTTGTCTTGTTTTTAATTGTTTGGGCATTGGTCTTTTACTTGTTTATTTTGACTTTGTTTTTAGAGAGGATTGTGTTTGTGTGTGTGTGTGTGTGTGTGTGTGTGTGTTTCCTAGCTTTTATTTGTGTGGTTTTTCTTTTAAGAGAGAGTATAAAGTTGGAAGTTGAATGAGGAAGGGGTGGGAAGAATCTGAGAGGAATTGAGGAAGAGAAAACAAGATCAAAATATACTTTATGAAAAAAAATTCCAACAAAAAATGTACAATCCATAGAATCAGTGAGTAAACATTTTAATACATAAAAATCTAGTCCCATGGTATCAGATTTTATCCTTCAGAATGTGTAAGGTTTTTTTGGCTTGTTTCTACAGAATATCTGATACAGATAACTACATAATAAGGAGGTTAATCTGAGATTAATAAGTCTCTGATTTTTACTTCATGTCAAACAAAACCACCCTTTCATTTTTTTCAGTGTCAGAAGTTCTTTAAAAGTCACCCGTATTGTTTCAATGTTTCATTTGTCACTTATAAAAAGAAAGGTGAGGCTGGTGTGGTGGTACATGCTTTTAATCTGAGCACTCTACAGGCAGCTCTCTGAGAGTGTGAGGCTACCCTAGTCTAATACAGTGAATCTGGGTCAGCTACGGCTACAGCTGGGTCTGTCTCTAAAAAAGAAGGAGGGAAGAAAGAATGAGAAAAAGGAAAAAAAGTACTTTCCACTCTTGCAGAGGACCTGGGTCTTTGGACTCATGTGGTAGCTCACTGCTGTCCGTAACTCCAGGCCTTTCTCTGGCCTCCAGAGGTACCGGGCACTCAAATGGCACATGAATGTATCCAAAACAGGCAAACATTTTGAAAAAGAAAGAAGAAAGAGCCAGAGTGGTGGCCCTTGCCTTTAATCTCAGCATCTGGGAGGCAGAGGTAGAAGCAGGTGGATCTCTGTGAGTTCAAGGCCATCATGGTCTTCCAGGACAACCAGCAATACATATATAGAGACCTTGTCAAAAAAATAAATAAAGGAAGAAAGGAAGGATGGAAGGAAGAAGGAAATTAATCCGATGTCTGTACATATATGATAGGAATACATCACAGTGTACAATACTTGCAATGTATCTGGAGGGCATTTACCACAGCATTTGATGTCTATTTTCTACACATTCTTGGGACATGAACATATGCATATGTGCAGAAAAGTAAACTTTAATTCCATGTTGCATGAACACAGTCCAAAGCTTTCTTAGCCTGAATCTGTCCCTTGTGGTGAGTTAGGTGAGATGCGGAGAAAAGAACGTTTTCTCTGACAAGGATGAGAAGAAGGAAGAGAGTATATTCTTGTACAGTCCCAGAGCCCTCTCAACATTGGGGCTTTATGATCTGAAGGCTTATGGTCTGGGGCTGAGATCCTGAAGGTTTTTGCAGTCATCTTTCGAGTCCTCTACATGCCTCTGAATCTAGACTGTCTACTGTGCTGAAGGCACAAAACAAAAACAAAACCTGTATCTGACTTTCAGAAGGAAACAAAAAGGTCTACATGTTTTCTTGTGTTCAAGAACTAATTCATCTTTGTTGTGTAGTTATTTCCTCCAAACATTAAGACTCAGGAAGCTCCTGAAACTTGCAGGATTCACAGACCGCTTTCCAGGGTTATGTAAACAGTAACAGTTGCTAGGGAAAGGACACTGTGTCTAGCTGAGCTGCCAAGGCGTGGGGAGAGCTCCAGAGATGGGGCTTTTGCCAGGGTGAGCTGCTTATAAGCACCCCCTCACCCACACTCCTATAAGCAAACCCTAATAAACCCACTGATTCCTTAAGCTAGACTATTGTGGAACATTTCTTTGATCTGTCACTGGTGCTGTCTACAGATTCTTGCCCACATTGCCCAAGGCCCACTTTGACCACGCTAATTCTCTCTCTCTCTTTATACATAAAGACACTAATATAGGAAATTATTACATTTGTTAATATCTGCATAATTAATAAGACTATGTATGTATATACTTAGTCTTAAAGGAGTTACAGTAAGAAATAGAAAACAGGAATGATAACTTCTGTTATCTCAAGAAATCAAGAATGAGAATAACACCAGTGTTTAAGAATGTGGGTTTAAGTTGGGTGTGGTGGCATACAGTTTTAATCCAAGTACTAGGAACGCAGAGGCAGGTAGATCTCTGAGTCTGAGGCCAGCTTGGTCTTCATATTGAGTTTCAGGATAACCAGGGCTATACAGACAGACCCTGTCTCAGGAAAAAAAAAAAAAGACCATGGGCTTATTTGGTTTCTCTTAGTATAGTGTCAGCTGACTGCCTACCACTTTGAATAGTATCTTAGAGTCTGCAGTTTGTGCTCTCTTTCCAGCATGAGATTCCTCGGGATGGGACTCAGGTCTTCAGGTTTGGTGATAAGCACCTTTATCTTCTGAGCCATCTAGCAGGCCTTATCTTAGAGGATGTGATGATCAATACCATTGCTCACTTGATAAGATCTAGAATCATCCAGGAGTCAAGTCTCCAGACATGGCTGTGATTGTTTATACCAGATTAGGTTAACTGAGGAAAAAAGACCCATGGAAAGGTGAGCTTAGCGCTAGCTTTCATCTCTGTATCTTGAGGATGAGTGCAATGTGAACAGCCTCCCTGAATTCCCAGGCCTTCCCAACCATGGTGGACTGTGTTTCCTGGACCTCCAAGCCAAAATAAATCCTGGACTTTTCCACTACAAATTGCTTCTGTCAGGGGATTCTATCAGGGCATTGGGAAGAGTAAGCAATATGGGGGAGTAGTGGGGAAAGAATTTTTGGTTTAATAACATTTAGTTACTAGAGAAGATGGCCGTTAAATATTTCATAAGGTATTTTATACAGTGTTTATTTACAAAGAGTACATACTGTGCTACTTAAGAGCTTTTATTAGCTACACAGAACATGGTATTATAGGTTGTTATGTTCAGACCATAGTCTATAGTCTAAACATATAAAATAATTGAAATATTTAAAATATCTTTAATGGTGTGGTAATTAGGACTGTGTAAACACATAATAAAATGTGACTTGGGTTTTCAAGGTATCCGTTGTAGTAAAAGCTACATTATGAGACAATCCCACAGAGGACTCAGGAACTCGGCTGTACTCATAAGCCTGGGATGCATGCAACTAACCCAGGTGCCCCAAGTCAGATCTGCATGTATGGAGTAGTTCCAGAAATCATTTGAAAAGGGACTAATCCAGAGGGTCAACATGGCCAAGAATACTGCTCAAAATGCAGGAGCCCATTCCACACAGCCACAGAGAACACAGCACTTAAAGAAGGGAGCTTCTGTGACAAAAGTCAAGCTGGGCCTAGTGGTGCAAGCCTGTAATCTCAACCACACAGATCACATGTTCAAGGCCCGCCTGTGCTCCAGAGTAAGTTCAAGGGCAATTTCAGTAATTTAGTGAGACACTGGCTCCAGCTAAAAAATCACAAAGAGGCTGAGGTTATTTTTCAGTGGCAGAGCCCTTACATAGCACACCTAAGGTCCTGGGTTCGGTTTCAAGCACCACAGGGGAAAAGGGACAATTGGAACATGCTAGTTTTAGACATTGTCACATGCCCTCAAGATTAGTGTCTTGAATTTGCCTTTCAGGAAGAATATGGATGTGTGTGTGGTGGTAGAGAGCAGGAGTGACAAGCATTTTGACTGCAAGTATTATAAATGTACATTTTTTCCCTTTTGCTTTGAAAACTAAGCTCCCTGAATACTGTACTTCTAATCTTGAGGTGCCCTAGCAACAGTGACATCTAGTGGTCATGTATACTGCATTCCTTCTCTGAAGAGGAGAAAGGTCCCTTCAGAAAGAGTCCTATGAGAGTTAAGTGTTTAAAAGTGACACTCTACCGATATCCACCTTAAAATGGTTTCCTGGGATCTCCAGTGTGCTCCAAATCCGTGTGTTGATGGACTGGGACTCAGATGATTAAGTCTGAGTATCTCTTTGACTTTTATAAAAGTCGCCTAGCCATATAGCCCAAAGAGGATAATTGGGCTCACACATTTAAAAGAACAAGTTTGACAGCCCAGCAGGCTTTGTGAAGAGTAGAACGCGCTCAGCTGCTTCAAGTGCTTTTGCCCTGTCCAGACCCGCCCCTCTCATCAGGACACGGAGGGCTACCACCAGGCTGAGATCCCCAAAGAAGAAATTCCATCCGTCCCTCAGCAGCTCCGAGATGTCCCCACCACACTAAGTTCCCTCACGCTTGTCTGGCCTTCAACTAATTTCTCTAGTCCTGCCAAGTCCGTTTCCCCAGTGCCCTCTGGACCTCTCTTCATTTCTCACTCCTGGCTCTGTCCCTCCTGTCTTCGCTGATGCCTGTCTTTCAAGGCTCATTTTATCTTCATCTCGTCCATGGAGTCAGGTCTTACTCCCCCACTCTGCTGATATCCGTCCCCTGGTTTTATTCACAAATGGTGTAACAACGAAGCATTGAGTTGCTTTACTCATGGCTAATGCTTCATGATCTTGTCTCATCTGCTGGTGGTTACAAACTGCAAAATCAAAGGTTGCTTTTGGTATTTTCATAGATACTAATGGTACAAACACGTAAAACATAATCTCTTTTAGGAAATCCTTAATTTGTTCTCCAGTTTCAGCAGAAAGGCTGAACTCTGTTTGACTAGCTCCTGGACTTTAGTTTTTGCTAACTGCTACTATAATTTTAACCGGAAGTGAAAAGCAAAAAGTAAGCCATTTATCAGCTTGAGGTGTAAAAATTTACTCCTTAAAGGTTTTTCCAGGCAATGCAAACGTTCTTTCACAAACATTGGATACTCTATGACATGGTAATATGACATGGAACAATATGGAATTCTTCTTCCATACTTGAAAAGTCTATTTCACTGTCTTTAGGAAGTTCATCCACTCTGAAAATGTTATCTCTTCAACTCGAATTCTGTTTGCTATTGTGTGATAGTTTAAATAACTGTTATATACTATCGTCTGTGAGAAATGCAAATAAATTGTCCTAATTGCCAAATAAAATTTCATAATTTTTTTTCAATAAAAGGACCTTCTGCACAAGAACTCTGGTAGTAATGTATAGATCGTTCCATATCCAGGAGACACTGACCAAGTTAAGGCCATATCAGTTAGGATTCAACTGGAGGGTTCAATTCTTTCCTGGGCACCACATTTTGAAAGAGACAGACAAATTGGAGAGAGTTCAGAGGGGAAGAACGGAAATGATCAAAGGTTTGGAAAATCAGCCCTGTGAGGGAAGGTTACGAAAATCAGGCCTGCTCCGCCTAGAGAAGAGAGGGCTGGAAAGGCCCGTAATAACTCTCCGAAACACATAAAAGGATGCTTGCAGGAGGAAAGGACCAATTATCCTCATTAGTCAACAACGACAGGACCAGGAGTAATGGGACTTAAGCTTCAGCAAAGGAAGATGAAAAAAGATTAAATATTATAAAAACCTTCATTTCAAGGCTAGGCCTAATGCCTTTTCTGAGTTAGGGATAAGGCAATCAGCTGCCGTGATGGCAGCTGAACATGAGATAAACTGGCAGAGAAAACCTTGGCAACTCAGTAATTCTCGAGGAAGGAAATAATGGCGGAAATGTGGATGCTTCTTCGCCACTAGCATAATTCTCACCCTTTTAGTCCAATATGGTAGTTACTGTCACCAAATATCATTCAAAACCATACAGACACATATACAGAAATGCAAAGATGCACTAATCAGGGACATTAATCCTCTAACTATCAAATATTAAAATTGAGAACTGACATGTAAGTCTTAAATAGTAAACTAATACAGAATTATACTGTAACTAATTCTAGACCTTCAGCACTTGATTACTTGCTTGATTGTGAGTAGATTCTTCTTAAGTTACAGTATGGTTCCAATCCCAGTAACTTCAAATGTGTGTCACCTAGCATAAGCCTGTGTTTGTAGACATATTACTTACTGTAAGCATTTTTATGTGAACGATTGCTATTTTGTACTATCATACTTACTTGTGAATGTGAACTAAGCCTGTGCACAAGGCTCCAAACACCATTTTAGATTTGATATTGTCTCTTCTTCTGTGCAGCCTTCATTCCTTATTCATTTTATTGTTCAAAATTTAGACTCTTTTTTTCATTTAGAGACTTATGCAACTTTCTATTACTTAGTGTTTTGTTCATGTCTTCCCCACCACTATAACAAACTTTCTCTTGTCTAACAAAAAAAAAAAGAATTTTTTTTTTGGTGGGGAGCAAGTGTGTGTGTGACAAAATATTGCATATTTTTCTCACGAGCTGGATGTAGATTCAAATAACACACACACCATTCAAGACAGGGTTTCTTTGTGTAGCTTTGTCCTGAAAATCGCTCTGTAGATCAGGCTGCCCTGGAACTCAGAGGTCTGCCTGTCTCTGTCTCCTGAGTGCTGGGATTAACGGCGTGAGCCATCATTGCCCATCTCAAATATTCCTGACATGACCAAACTGCAGCCTTGTAACCTGGCAGAGCTGTGGTTGTCTGCAGAAGATCAATGTAGTCAACACTACAGAATGGATGAGGGAGGGGTTCGTGAACCTCCATCCCAAACTGAGGAGCTTTTGACAGTTGATGGCTGCTGACAGAGAATCCGTTTTTCTTTAAGGACATGGCTCTTGATATATTGACCATACTCCAGGGGATGGCCCTACATCCGTGAGTGATGGGCAGCTAAGACTGGACTCAGTTGTTATGAAACAACAGCAACAAAGGAGGTACAGTTGAGAAAGGGTGGGAGACTCTGGCAGGAGTCAAGGAGATAAGTGGGAAGTGAATCTGATCGACATGCATTATATGCATATGTGTGGATCTGATTGCCATGCATTATATGTATGTGTGTGAATCCGATTGTCATGCATTATATGTGTGTCTGCAATTTTCAAAAATTAACAAAAATATTTTATTAGAGATTATATATATGGGACCTAGAGAGATGGCTCAGGGCTTAAGAGCACTTGCTGCTTTTTCAGAGGATCTGAGTTCAGTTCCCAGCACCTACATGGTCGCTAACAACCACCTGTAACTCCAGTTTTAGAGGATCTGGTGCCCCTTCTGGTCTCTGTGGGAACACACATAGACGTACATTCAGGAGAAACACCCACACTCATAAAATAAAAATAAATAAATTTAAATAGAAAAATTATGAATATTTGAGAAAATGAACATGCCAAATATCATGACTTGATGATTTCTTAACACACACCTGTATTGAAACATTAGATATCTCCTATAAATATCACAATTATTATGTGTCAGTGGGGATACAATCTATAAAATTAATTAAAAAGTTGAGTTCTTCAGCAGAAATATTCACATAGTTGAAGCCTAGAGTGGACAAAACCATAAAGATTTGTTTGACAAATACCTAAATAATAGCTATCTAGGAATGAAAAACCTTTATCAGATTTAATTTGATGATGAACTTAATTTAATCTACAATGCTAAAAGGAAAAATTTAATTGATCTTAATTTTTAAAGAGAATACTTCAGAGAAAAACAGGCATCAGGAACTTGTAGATTGTTTGTAAAGTGATTGCCACAGGAATGAATGTAGTTTTTGTTTTTAGACTTTGTTACTTGGTGCAGGTTAATATTCCAGAAAGAAAAACCTCTGGTTGGCTAGCTTGAATTATACACTCATCTCATCAGTTGAAATCCGTTAAAGGCATTTCTAACAGGTGACTATAACTGTAAGAAGGAACGGTTACTGGATGCTTATAGGCAAACCCAACTGTATGCTCCCAGAGAATTTTTTTATTGCAAAGATACAAAGTCCACATAAGTAGATTCTTTAGCTTGACATTTTGATTACGATTTGTGAACACAATACTGTGGTCTTCATGGTCTCTCCATCTACCAGAGATTAATTCTAGAGTCTCACTAATATGATGAAGAGAGGTGAACCAGCCAGAGGAACACTTCCATCTCAGACAGCAGTATTTGTTACAGTGTAGCTATGAATATCTCCACAACTCGGTCCATGGGAGATGAAGAAGTTGCTATTCTGGGTGCTCATGCTATCACCATGTTCTTCGCAAGTACGCGGGCCCAAGTGACATGAGCTAAACCCCCCCCACCCGGAAACCATGTGTGACATAAATCCTTTGGTTCTTGTTTCTGCTGGATATTTGATCACAGTACTGATAAAAAAAATAATATGCAGGAAACAAGACTTACCTTGACAATCAAAAGAAGGAGAGTAAATTTGTTAAAGCAATAAAATAATTTTCTTTCTTAAGAGACCGAGCTGGGCGTGGGAGCCATGCTTTTTCATTTTTCATGATTTGGAGGACCTAGTGTTGGCAGTGAGCATGAAGAAAAGTGGAAATCTGGACATACAGTGAAACACATACAGTTGACAGCATTGATGTTACAAAATCCTGCCATTTTAGGTTAGGCTAGTGAAAAGAAATATGTAGGTTAAATAGGTATTTTACAAGTCAGATTTATATGATTTTTTTTTACACTGTAATTTATTTCAGAGGGCAGAATCTGGATACTTGTAGTAAAAAGTATTATTGTTTGTTTTTAAAATCATCATACCACACAAATCCCAATTCCACTTATCTCCCTTCTCCTCACACCCTCCCTCCAACCTGCCCCAAACAGAAAAACAACCTCATTGTGGAAGCTGTAGTGTGTTAGCATGTCTTCTGCCTACACTTCTTTGCTTGTGAATATTCATAAGAGTGAGTCATAGATCTGGTACAAGGCCATTGGCTTCTGCTGCTCTATTAATACTGAAACCTTAGCGATACCTCTCTTGGGTATCCTGTTGTTGCCCTGTGTTACGGAGATCCTGTAGCTTTGGATCTGTAGGGCCAGCCCCTTCATGCACTTCAGCAGTTCACTGATGCAGTAGATGATGGGGTGAGCCAATTCAAAGGCCTGGATCTGGGCCTGAGAGGTTTCTGAGCTGGTCAGCCTGCTGGCTCTCCTGCTCTTACACCCTGGGGCCCAGAAACACCTTATCCAGGGCCAGCTCTACTGACCACACAAATCTTAATCTAAATAACATTATTATCCCAACCTAAGAGCATAAAAAGAAGACCTTTACACACTCATAATTCATCTGAGATGGAAAGAAAACAAATCCTTTCTTGTGTTGCTTCTTAACTAGTATATATACATATACATCACATACATATACATCACATATGTTTTCAAGTCATCCCAGGTATCAAGCTACCTTAGGAATCAGAGAACATGTGTTTATCTATCAGCCCGCCCCCCACCTTTATAGTATTCATGTTGGAATGGGTGCCAACTACAGTGTATTTTGAATAAGGAAATGGACAGCAATGAAATCAGGACCTTTTCAAAACCTCCCTGGAAATTCTGCTCCTTTTGCATCTATTTTGTTCATTTTGACAGTCGCGCAAGGATGATGACAATTTTCATAAAAAGTATTTGCTATGGAATAAACCAATCACAATTTCTTCCTACCACATCTACATGAAAAGGTCCTACAATGGCAAAGCGTCAGATGGTAGATACAGTGTCTGCCCACTCAAATCATGCGGCTTGCGTTTAATTAAGCACGGGTGCGTTCACAGCTTCTGAGCTGATGTTTTGTAGAACTGAATTCTTTGAACAGGAAAACTTACTCGTTTTATTTGCACAATGGATGCCAAGTTTTCCCAACCAAGTCTTTCCAGAGCTATAATAATTTCCAGGAGGACTCAGGCAAACATGGGAAAATGGACTAACTACAGAGCATTTCAAGTCGGGATGTGGGTTCAGGTCTGGATGCTCACAGCTCATATGAGTGCTTCCAGTGGCATTTACAGTTTGCCTGATTCCTTGCCATTGGAATGCACCCCAGAGAAATCCATCTGCTGAAGCTATGATCCTCACTGGGGAAACTTAGTCAGTTATACTGGAGGAAACAAGATGTTTTCGGGTTTGCTGCTGATTGTGTGTGTGTGTGTGTGTGTGTGTGTGTGTGTGTGTGTGTGTGTGTGTGTGATTTTGAACAAACTATTTTGTTTCTTTGTATACGTCTCTCTCTACACCCAATGATTTTTTTCCCCTAGTATTGGAATTAGTAGCTAAATATAATACTAAGATCCATTTCAGGACGAACGTAAGTAACTTGTCACCAACTGATGCTTCATGGTTCTCCTCCATCTCTCTGTGATCAAAATGCAACTGGGAAAGTGATAACCAGGAAAACCAAAGAACTAAGATATAATCTTACATAACAGACACCCTGGACTTGAAATTAAAGACATTTGTGAGCTACCATGTGGGTGATGGACACCAGGCCCTCTCTGAATAGTAGCAAGTGAGTGATCTGTCTAGCTCCTACTTACTTATTCTTATAAAGAGACATAAAAATGTCTTCTAAATGATATTAAAATGCCTAATAAATATATGGATTTTTGTCATTTGTTTGTTTTGATATACTTAGAGATTGGACTCAAGTTTTATAGAACGTAGGCATATGCTAGACCACTGAGACCTAGGGCCCAAGGAAATGTGTGTGTGTGTGAGTGTGTATGTGTGTGTGAGTGTGTATGTATATGTGAGTGTGTATGTGTGTGTGAGTGTGTATGTGTGTTGTGTATGTGTGGTGTGAGTGTGTATGTGTATGTGAGTGTGTATGTGTGTGTGAGTGGTGTGTGTGTGTATGTGTGTGTGTGTGTGTGTGTGTGTGTGGTGTGCAAGTCAGAGGAGAATTACAGGAGGCATGGTATTTCCTTTCACCTTCTGGGTCTGTGATTACATTAGGTCAGAAAGCTTGGCGGCAGTACCTTTACCCCAAGCCATTTCTGGCCACCAGGACAAACTCTTGTTTTCCTTTGTGAGACTGAGTACGTATCAATTTAGAACTACTGCAAGATGAGAATGTGGGAAAAACACTTAAAACACAAAGAAAATGCTGCCAAGGGAGCACATGTAGCTTCTCTCTCTCTCCTGTCTATCTATCTTTCTATCTATGAAATTAAAAAGAACTTCTTAAAGGTATATGGCTCTAGAGGAATGACACCAGAGGTTCACCTCTGGACTTGACTAATGTGCACACATTTGCACACTAATCTTCACAACATGCGCACCAATGCATACACACCCAGGCTACATTAGTTAACAAATTTCATAATTATTAAAAAGCATTATCAAAATAAAACCAAACATTCTTCAGGCAATTCTTTGTCACTGATATGATGCTGATATTACTTCTATGCAGGCTCTGTCTCTCTAGATAATTTGTTCCACCATAAAGAAGTTCAATTATTATTTTCGGTTAACACCACCAACAGCAAAAACAATGTTAGGAAATGAAGGAGAAAATCAGTCATCAAGGACAGAGACCCTGACAATTCTTTTTCATGCTCCTCCCTTCTCGTGCCTAACTAGTGACTTGGATCTTCTATTTATGATGACAAGAATGTAGGACAGGAATTGACTGTCCCTTCTCAAGCTCATGTTGAAGCTTAATTGCCTTTATGGTAGAATTATGGAATGTTTCTTTTCAGAGGTGATCTGGTCACCAGGGTTCTATACTCACAATTAGATTAAAATAGCATGATTGAGGGCTGGGCTTACTCCATGTAGGGAGTGATTTATTGTAAAAAGCTTGCTTGTCCTACCATGTAAGGACGCAGCACAAAGACCCTCCTGGGGAGATCTTGGAAATGTACTCCTGGGCTTCCCAGCCTCTAACAATGTGGAAAGCCTCCTCTTCCTCCCCTTCCCTCCCTCTACCCCCTCCCCTCCCCCTCCACACTCCTCCTCCTCCTCCTCCTCTCCTCCTCCTCCTCCTCCTCCTCCTCCTCTCCTCCTCTCCTCTCTCCTCCTCCTTCTCCTCCTCCTCCTCCTTCTCCTCCTCCTCCTCCTCCTTCTTCTCTCTTCCTCCTCTGCTTTTGTAATTTTCACCATCTGTGGTACTCTGTTTTAGCCATGGAAAAAGCACCAAAATACATGCTATGTTAATTTTTTTCAAACAAGACAGCCACTTTCCTTAGAGTAACAGACACTTGGGTAAGCTTAATAAATATTTTTTTTTACTCTACTGAAAACAGAAGAATGAGTCTACGAGTGGTATGCAAGCTGTAATCTCATCATTTGAAGAGCTCAGGTGAAGGGATCAAAATTTACAGACTATATTAGGCTATACAATCAGACTCTTTCTCAAAAAACAATGAAAACTCCAACATACACTAACAAGGAGAAGGGACGTTGAACCACATGATTGTAAAGCTGAAAGAAATGCCAAGAATCACTCTTGGTTTCATGTAACTTTCAAAATCAAATATATCATTCACAGTCCTAGTCTAGAAGCAATGGTGCCATGGATTTCCATTCCAAAGTTCTTTTCTGAGGATATTACTGTGTTTAATGTAAATAGCAGCCTAGTCAAAACCTCATGGTCTCAGGTCTAGGTGTACCATATATATGGGGAGGTGGTTTATGTCATACCTTAGACAGAAGAACAAACTGTAAGATTTGCTTCACTGAGAACCTGAGAAGGACAATATGAAGCAGCTTGGGCTTATCCCCATGGTGTGACTAACACCATGGATGGTGCTTTCCCGTGAAGTCACTTCTGCCTCCATGTGGTTTCTTCTCTGTGGTATAAAGCTAGAAAAATAAACTCTACTCTTATTCTCTGCCTAGATGCCCGTCTGCCTTCACTATCCATGATAGTAATATCAGCATGGATCTGCTATTTCTCGGAAGACAAATCAGTTCATTTTCCTAACAGTTCAGTGTAATTTGCTCAAAAACATTTTTTTACTGGGAAATCTCAGTTGCTGCACATATAAAAATAATGAAATAAATCAAGCAAAGCAAACCCCTATTTTTTTTTAAGTAGCCAAAGAACAAAGTAAAAAGACAGGAGGTCTATTTACCATTCTGTTTAATCCAGCTCACTGTTACCTCTTATTATAACTAATTAAAACCTGAGGTATTATAGAAACAAATCTAAACACTCTGATGGAGGAGCAGGAGACACAGAATCTAGTTCTTGCTTAGCTTTTAATTACTTGCATGAACTTGGGCAGGCCATTTAATCACACTGGGCCCTCACTTTTTTCATCTCTAAAATAAGAGGTTTGCATGGGAAGTAATTTCAAAGCGCCTTTCAAAGTCTCAAATCCTAATTTGTGATTATAATAAAAAATTTTGTGAACTAAGCAATCATCTAATTTATTCCGGATTAAGGCAAAATTAGCTTATAATTAACCAGTGTTCCTCTCACTTTAATTCAGAACTCTGAACAAAATTGAAAGTACAACCTGGAACAAAGCTTTCAGTGTTGGGGCCGCCGTCCGGAAAGTCAAGAGTCAAAGTTCAAATGTCTATTATATTTTCTCCTTGTTTGTTGTGTGCTAATCCACAGTTGCTGGAGTGTATGTGGGGGGGGGGACATCCTCATGCCTTTTCAAAGTATATAGTACAGTCTTATTTAAGATGGAAAGACAGTACAGGAACATATTTTGATCCAGGGCTCACAACTCACATACTCTTTACCAAATGAAAATTTCCTTTTTCAGGCTGTGGTTTGCCCTGATTTGGGGAGTGGGTGAGCCCTTGACAGGCTGGTACATATGCACACACAGCTCAGCCAAAGATCATGCCCAGAGCCCAGACCAAACAGCACAGAGGGAGTCTGGATCTTTCAGACACAGGCTGGACAGGGGATAGACTAGAAGAGCTCGTATTCATGTAAGTAGCCTCAGGTTTTTTAAAAATACATATATTTCTGCATATCTTTGCTCTCCCTTCATTCTTTTGAGGTTTAAGGGTGGTCATTGGCAGAATTACACAAAAACAGCGTTCAGGGCTCAGCAGTCCTTAGATCCACATTTGGAGTTCTCTGTGGGTGGCACAGGAATGAATGCATGCCAATAAGAAGCCAGGGCAGATCTGTTAACAGACATCAAATGGCTCAGGCTGAATGCTTCCACCAAGGGGCCTGAAAGACTTACAAACTATAATAGTAGAAGAATGTTGCTTTAAATTTTTCTAATAGTCTAAATGATCAATCACAAATACGCATATTCTCTCTGGTCCTCAAATTAGTATTTCAAATCCTTTTACTACAGAGAATCAAGGTCACCTTTAGAATTAAATTTTGGTATATATTAGATTTTAAAAGTTTTATCTTTTTATTTAGCATGGGGGGAATGTAGATAGGGCATGGCATACGTATCGAGGTCATGAGTAGATGAGAGAACAACTTTACTCTTGGGGAACTATCTTTCTCCTTTCACCTTGTTTTCAGGCAGGATCTCTCTTGTGAGTTCTGCCAACACCTCACTGTGTATACAAGAATCTGGCTGATTCTCTTAACTTCACCTAGTGTTAGGATGCTGGTGCTGGGATTATGGATGTGCTAACTCATTTGGCTTTTTACCTTTATCTCAGGAATCCAAATCAGGTCAAAAGAGTTGTGTGTTTACCCACTTAAGTACCCTGCTACCTCCACAATAGATTTCTAAAGATTAAAGGGAGCTTATGCAAACCCCAAATCAAAAATGTCTTTGTCTGCTTATTCTAGTAAGATTTGCCGGGGGGCGGGGGAATATCACCTGAAACATAGCTTAGGAGACACAACTCACAACATCTATGTTGTTATCTTGATGCAATAAAAATCTAGTGCACTGAATTCCATGAAACTATTTAATTACATTTCCAGAATGCTACTTAGTTCAGAGCCAATCACCCTGTGTCCATCTTTCTGTTTTGAAAATATTGAACTGTGTTAACCTTTTTAACCAATAATGAGTCTACTTAAGGCTTTCACTCAAATTCTACAGACTGACAGTTCAAACTGCATATGTGTAAAAGTCTGTACATCATTTTGGAAGGCATTCTGCATTTGGGAGTCTTCAGGGGAAAGGCTAGTTCTGATTCTATTTTTGGCTAGTGACAGGACAATATCTGAACAGACAGGAAGATAATCCATTTCACTCTTTTCTACATACTCGTGCACTTTGGGAGTGACCCAAGGCTCAGACCTACCCCTGTGGTTGTTTCCCACCTGGTTGTGGGGCCACCCACGCTGAGCAGCCACAAAGCCTGGTTTCTATAGCAAATGTGAAGTTTTCCCTCAGGAGTCACCATACCACACTAGCACTGGACTCGGATGAGAACCTCAGACGTGGCTTTCCTGGGACACAGCTTCGTACTCGTCGCTGTCTTCTTGCCAGGATGATTATTCTCAGGGAAAATATATATTTCCAAAGGGATTATAAGAGATTTATTAACTGCCAAAGGAAAGATTTTGAAAAGGGCTGTGGTGCTGGCAGACCCGATCCTGACCACCCCTGAGGTCTCACAGAGATCTACCACCACAAACAGGCCTTTTGGAGAGATTTTTCAATGGTTTCTTCTACTGAGAAGCAAGGGGCCTGGCCCATGAAGAAAAAGCAGAGACTTATAATGGCAGTGTACTCCTTTTTGTTGCAGGGAGGTCGGTGCTTTTCACAGGTAATTTAATAAGCCAGAGATGACTGAGAATTATCAGAGTCTTTATCAAGTTTGTTGGGGTGGGCTAGAGGTAAGCCATCGGATTACCACCCACTTTATGTGGCATCAGCATTTGACAAGGCTTTCATGAAGATGGGCAGACAGTAGGACAGACATTGAGCCACAGGCTGCATTTGCTAACCACCTTCTTTAGGAAGATCACTCCCATCGTGTCCTGCTGACTTGACAGCGCCTTTCTAAAAGCCATGTGGGAAACAAAGACGCACACCTTTTAGTGTGTAGATGTGAGATTTGAAAACGAAGTGAATTACTTCTTTTCATCACTTTGAAAATATTCATTAATTTTATTTTATGTATATGAGTGTTTTGTATGTATGTATGTATGTATGTATGTATGTATGTATGTATGTATGCTTGCTGTATGCAGACATAGTACCCTTGGAGGTCAGAAGAGGGCATCAGATCCCTTGGAACTGGACTGAAAGACTAGTTAAAAACTGCCATCTGGGTGCTGGTAGCCAAACCTGGGTCTTCTACAAGAACAGAAATTGCTCTTAACCAATGAGATATCTCCAGTTCCTCAAAGTGAATTTTTTAAACTCATCTTTTAACATCAAGATAGATGAAAGAATAAAGATTAGGATTCTTGATTCTAAACTCAGTGGTGTGTATGTCCAATTTGTCAGGTAAAGGGCTCATGGTCATAGGCAAAATTGGTTAGTGGGTCTGTCTTTTTGGTATTGGTCCTGATTATCTGTGCTATGTAGAGAAACTGCCCCAAATGTGGCTTACAACAATAATAGATGTTTTAAGCTCTCTCTTTTCTCTCTCTTCTCTCTCTCTCTCTCTCTCTCTCTCTCTCGTGGACAGCAATAAAAGAAGGATTCAGCCACATAGTTCTGGCTCTGTCTGCTCTGTTCTTCAATTACAGCCTACACCTAGACAGTGTAGGAAGACCTCTTAACAGCACCAGAATTTAACTATTAGATAGAAGATGTTCATCATAGTAATTCCTTTTGGAACCCAGGGCATCCATAGAAGTTCTGTTTTGAAGATTAACATTTACCTAGTTAAGCATCTTTGTTAGCCTTTGGTTCTGATTATTTTTATCACTTTTTGTTTATTCTGTTTGAGGTCCATGGCCTCTCAGAGCATTCTCTGGAACTTCCTAGACATCAGACTCTTCAATAGGGGGGAAGCAATGGCTTATCACCAGCTCCTCAGGTCTACCAATGCCGCAGAAGAGTATGGAGGCTTCCCTGCTGTAAGCAGTTTGAGAGAGAAAACTCTGAAAAAAATACGTCCAGCACATATCTACCTGCTTTCTTGCTAAGGTAGTTACCCCTGTATCATTAAGTGATTAAACTTTTTTCATTCAAGATCAAACTATCAAAAATGACCACTGTGCCAGAGTGATTCTTTCTTAGGAGAGCAAAGACAGCAAGAAACTACTACAGGAGCAAGAGTCTCTTGGAGCCCATGTTTCTAGTGCCCTTCTCTCAGCCGAATGGAAAACGTTCAGTGAGATACTTGTTGGATAAACCATGTAGTTAGTACAAGGACTAGGGTATAGTTTCATGGTAGAGCACTTGACTAGAGCCCAGAGGGCACAGGGTTCAATCCTCACATCAAAACAAGCAAGCCAGAAGGTGAACAAAACCCATGAAATGTGTATCAATGAATTCCACATGCCAAAGAGATGACAAAAATAAATGGTACTGAACAACTGAATTGAGAAATCAGAGGAAAGCAATTATGAGGTTTGAATCAACAAGAAAAGCCTATGTTTTTGATTGTAATATTGTCTTCATGTGCCATTTTTATTGTTTTATATGTTAATTTTTTTTAGATTTAATTTCATGTGTGGGAATTGTTTTGCATGCTATCGCGATGTCGTGAAAAATTATAGCCACACATGTTTGTGCCATGTCAGAGCACTGGCTTCAGTATTGCCAGAAGAGTGGGGAGGTGGGGACAAGTCTGGAATAGAGGTTTCAGTTTGGTGTCATGTTTGTGCTTCATCAGTCTGAGGCAGCAGTGCTCTTATTTGGTTGTCTTTCTGCCTATTTTTAAACTAAGTGTGGCTAGGAGGTAGCATGTGTGTTCGTGTGTGCTGAATGGGACACTGGTCATAGAGTTGATGGATACACCCGATTTTTGTACCCTGGCTATACATACTGAGGACAGGTCTCTTTGACCTTATTTATGTTTTAAATGATTGCGGCTAGAGTCCCAGAATTCTTTTAAGTCAGGCTGAATGCGAAGAAGAGAAAGTTTAAAACCACTGTATTTTATTCTCAAATAAATCAATGTAGTTAGGGTTTTCTCCTACTTTTTTTTATGTAATGTTAGTTTCTCATGAGATTTTAAGGAGCTAATAAGTACATAAACTGGAGATAAAATCAAAATTTTTAACTGTGTATTAGGATTCCTCTTTTCGTATGTGTATGTTGTTATGTGTTTTTGGTATCGTTAATGAGAGTGTTTGTATTGTGTGTTGTGTATTTGTGTGTGTGTGTGTGTGTGTGTGTGTGTGTGATGTGTGTGTGTATCTTGTGTGAGTCATATCAGCTTAAGTGTACATATTGGGAACTGGCTATACTAGCAAACATACTTTTTATTGTACATATGCTCCTGTTTGTTCTCAGTTTTACATTACATAATTAATTAATTAATATGAAACTAAACCAAACCAAACAAAAGTGAGATTAAACAAAATTTTGAAATTATTCAGTTTTCTCATTTACAAGCCATTAGCAGCCTAACTAAGTCTTTTGCCAACTCTGAATTTCTTCTCTGAGGTCTTTATAAAGGAAAAGAGAACCCAAGGACTCCCGTGTTGCCTCCTTTTGGGTTATTTGACTATCCAAGCACCGCAGTCATTGAAGCTGGCCTCCAAAGGAGCCTCTAGTCCAGAGATCTATGGTGAAGATAGCGTCTGGGGCAGCTGAATACTTGAATACATTGGCATTGTAGAATTGGACACTGTCCCTGGCTTTCATAAACCTTGGCAAGCTTTCTGCACAGTTGGCATAGATACCCCTCACCCGTTACCATTAGTAACGAGCTCTTCTTAAGCATGACATGAGGGGATTTCTATGAAGGCATCTAGTGTGAAGATGGATGTCTCCCCCTCCTGTTTATTCTGCCTTCCCATCTAGCTGCATAGGAGGTTAGTTAGGAGAGGAGAGGGAGACTGGTGTGTGTTCTCTCAACCCTTCACCACAAACCCAGCTGCCAAAGCTGAAGCAGCCACACAGCGAGCTAAGGAAACTTTAAAAACTTAATTAAGGGAGAAAAAGCAAACAAAATAATACTCTAGTGGATTTACTTAGTGCTGCAGCCTTGCTGGGAAACCACAGAGTCTGCATTTATATGTTTCTTATATAAGACATATCTAATTAAAACAGGAGACGGGACAACAGGCTTTCTTCTAAGTCCATTTAGATACATGTTTATGTTTTGTTTAAATTCCTCGTGGGGTAATATAATGATGATCCAAGCACATTAAAGGCAATTCAACTAGGCAATTGTGGACCTTCAGAAATACTTTCAGCTTTAAGTACTTAGTAATCATCTTGTGTTACCCGGTATAAAAGCTATCTCCCCAGGCCAGGCAAGCACCCAGACTGAAGACCAACGTCCCCACACAAGACTGATTATGTCCTGTACTCTTGAAGACTATTTTCTTTCCTACCATTGTTTCAAAGAATATTCTGGAGTTTTACTCTTGCTCTTTTCCTTGAAGATTTTAAATTGCATTTCCATTTGAAGGAACTCTGTTTACAAAGAACATCAAATACCCATGTTACTCATATAAAATTATAAAGAGCATTGAATTTGAAAGTCACAAAATGCCACTTTCAGTTAGCACAGATGCGAACGAGGCCTGCTTTGGGACTATGCTCCTTGCAGGATGTTGTCCACAGTAACAGCCCCAGAAAGGCAGTTAGAAAGGCAGCCACAGGCTCCTTCTTGGCCTGACCAAATCTGCATTTGCATTTATCAGGGAACTCAGATGATCATGAGCTCATTAAAGGTGAGAGGCATCAGTTTACAATGAAGTCCTTTTAGAGAGACCATTCTTCCCTCAGGGCTACCTTATTACCTTTTTCATAGGTTCTCTGATGATCAGGAGAAATGGCTTTTACTTTGGCATCTTGAGCAGCCCTTTGTAATCTGGTAGACTTATTAGGAGCTTGCTAAGGGAACAAAAAGAATCACAACATAAATGTTCAACCCTCTTCATCAATTTTCTCTGTATTTATCTTACAATCCATATAGGTAATGACCTATATAGAGACAGTGTGTCTCATAGTGTTTGCAATTATGTGTGTATACATAGGTTAATAAGTCTCTGTGCACATGTCCATGCAAGTGTGTGTTTGTGTATCTTTGTGTCTGTGTGCCCGTGTGTTTAGTCCACAGGGCTCCATATGCATATGTATATACAGTTTTTCAGACAGGATTTCTCTGTGTATTCTTGACAATCCTGGAACTTATTTTGTATTCCAGGCTACCCTTGAACTCAGATTCATTTGTCTCTGCCTCTTGAGGACTAAAGGCATGCATCATGGAGCCTACCTTCATATTGTGTGTGTGTGTGTGTGTGTATGTCTATATATATACATATATATACACATAGATACACATATATACATATATATTGTTTTATATATTTATATTTTTTCAAGACAGGGTTTCTCCATGTAGCCCTGGCTGTTCTGGAACTCACTCTGTAGACCAGGCTGGCCTTGAACTCAGGGATTCATTTGCCTCTGCCTCTAGAGTACTGGGACTAAAGTCATGTGTCCACCCACCAGGATTTTACTATATTTGTTTGATGAAGGGTTGATTATTGATCTTGGAGCTCCTGATTGCTAAAGCATCTTTCCAGAACACTTACAGGCCTCCCCCTGTCTCTGCCACTCTCTTTCCTGGGATTTGAGACAGATGCTGCCATGCCTGGCATTTATGTCATTTGAACCCAGGCTTGTACTTGTACTGAAAGGATATATTGAATGGATTATCTCCCTAGCCCATGGATATTAAAAACAAACAAACAAACAAAACAAACAAAAATAAAAAACAAAAAAAAAGTGTGGGACTGCATAAGGGTATCCTGGTTCTTGACTGGGCATGGGCCTGGAACCCCGAGACTCCAAGGGAGAAACGGCAGGAGTTCGGCCAGACCTCAGAATCCAGAGTCCTGAAAAGCATCTAATCTCCATGGACCTACATTGTTCAGTCACTAGGCCATTACAGCCCCTCCCAAAGTGCATAGGTAGAGGGTGTGACTACAGACCTCAGGCCCTAGAGATTTACATACTAATGAAGGTCAGAGGGCGGAGCCAATTAAGCATTCCTTCCCAGAACCTCCCCCTTTCTCCCTCCCTATTTAACTCGGGTCTGCCCTGAGTTTCAGGGGGGTACATCCAGATCCATCCACCATCCGCCATAACAATAAACCCTTTTGGAACCAAGGACTTCCTGTGTCATTGGGGCCTGCCAGGCCACTGTCTCCAAAACTTTCAGCCTTTGGAACCTCAGACTTTCCCTACGCTGCAGAACGCAGGAAGCCTCCAGGCAGCCTCCACCGTGCAGGTCCCGGGCTGCTGCCTCATGGGCCCGGGGGCCTCCTGCTGCGGTACCCCTATTTCTCACAACTAAGCTAATTTTAAATGTACACATTTAAATTGAATACCTATGAACAAAGCTTTCTTTAATACCATATGCTTATACATGGTACAATAGAGTAACTTTGGAATGTTTGTTCCACCAAGCTATTGTATCATATATCCATAAATTGAGAATGTTCATGGAGAGGCTACACAGGATCCAGTGGAGAGTCCTGAACCTGTGCCCGTATAGGCAGCACTAAGTAAATGCTGTGGGTTTAAAAACAAAGCCCGTGAAATTGATAGGGGACATTTGAGTGAGTTTAATGAGAATGTGTGTACAAGTATAAAGTTCTCAGGCAGATTTTTTTTTAAAAAGATGTTATAATATGGGCATCTAGTAATGAAACAACAAGAAGAATACAGATACATTCTTCCTGACTTTTGGTCCACCAGCTGCTGTTACCTGCCAATGGCTCCTCCACTAAGGGTGGAGTTCATGAACTTTTCCCCTTCAATGCTGGAATTTTTTTTTTTTATCTTGCTCAGTTTTGAGCACATAGTCACAGCTACTGTGGCTTCATGTATGCAACAGCCCTGTCATAATTAGTAAACAGTGTTTCATTAAAGACATCTGCTCCCACCGTTCTTCTACAATCATCTTTAAGAAGAGCTTGTGACCTAGACATCCATCCCATTTATAGCTGAGCATGTCACAGTGTCCTGTTTTATAGACAGTGGTCAGTAGTGACTCTCTGTATTAATTTGCAGAGCCAAGGAAAATAGCTCAGTGGGTCAAAGCACTTGTGTAAGCCTTATGGTCTGAGTTCAACAGAAGACACAGCGAAGGAAAGACTTCTCCAGAGTTGTCCTCTGACTTCCATGCATGCCATGGTGTCCATGTGGTTGCCCTTTTGGAGGTCCCAGGTACAATTCCCAGCACTGTTAATCTTAACTGTCTTTCTCCATATTCCCTCTGTATGCCAATCTTCTCCCTCCCTTTCCACTTGACTCTCCTGTTCCAGCCCTCCCATCCCTCCATACATAGCTATCTATTCTATTTCCCTTTCCTAACAAAATCTATCTGCCCCCCTTGCTCCTTCCCCTCCCTAGGTCTATGGATTATGGCTTCTGTTTTCATTGCCTTCACAGAGAGTATTCACAAATGAAGTGAATACGTACCATATTTGTCTTTCTGGGTCTGAGATACCTCACTCAGGATGATTTTTCTAATACCATCCATTTACTTGCAAATTTCATGATTTTAGTTTTTGTTTTGTTTTGAGACAGGGTTTTGCTGTGTAGCCCTGGCTATCCTGGAACTTGCTCTGCAGACCAAGCTGGCTTGTTGCTTATGTTTAATGTTTTGATTTTTATGTGCTAATTTCTTGTTTTGGTTTAGTTTATTTGGTATTCTGTATGCTTCTTGTACCTTATAGGCTGCTCCTTGCCCTAGTCCTATTATTCATAGATTTGCTTTTTTCATAATGTCCCAGAATTCCTCATCTATTGTACCAGGAGTGTTTTAGATTTAGCATTTTCTTTGACAGAGGTATCCATTTTTTTCCTATCCTGTCTTTAATGCCTCAGATTCTCTCTTACATCTCTTGTATTCTGTTGGTGAGACTTGCCTCTGAAGTTTCTGTTCAAGTTCCCATTTTTTTAATTTCCATATTTCCTCGAGTTTGGGATACTTTTTAAAAATTCTATTTCCACTTTCAAGTCTTTAATGGTTTTATTATTTTCCTTCTACCATTTGTTTGTGTTTTCATAGATTTTAAGGGATTTATTAATTTATTTTTAATGACCTATATTATATTCACAAAATATTTATTAAGGTCTTTTTCTTATGCCTTCTTGTGCTATGCTACAATACTCAGGGTCTTGTGGTAGGATTTCTGGGCTCTAGTGGAGACATATTGTCCTGTTACTGACTTTGTTTTTAATGCTGACAATCTGGATTTTAAAGATTGTAATTCTAGGTGCTGATATATGGGTCTTGTCTTTTTTTGGGTGAGTATTTTGTTCCATGGTTTCTGTTGCTCTCAGTTGGATGGGTGTTTTGTTCTTTGGTTGTTGCCCTCTATGGTTCTCAGAAGAATGTGTTGTCTGTATGTTGCCAGGTAGCAAATTCTTTTAGGTACTTTATAGGTGTGGTCACTGGAGCTTCCAGGTAAAATGTGTTTCTAGGTATTAGGAGCTGACATTTAGGACTGGGGATAGAGTAGGAGGGCTGGGGCTGAGGAAATACACAGGAGGAAGGAAAGTAGAGCTTTCCTCTGGTTCAAGTCCCAATGTTTATAAATGATTGCCCAGCATGTCCTAAAACTATCAATGGCAGCTTCCTCCTAGAGGATCTTTACAGCTGGAGCCTGCTCTTCCACAGAGACTAGCTAATTCTTGTCCCTGTGCTGTAGTAATGAATACAGTGAGGCTCCGGGTTGAGGTGGCTCTTGGTGACACTCCATCAGATAAACTGACCCCAGATTTTCTTGTATGTCTATTGTTTCTTCAGTGTCTGCCTCTGCTCATTCCTCATTGTCCATAGCCATGGTTCCAGGAGTCAAGCTATGGCAGAGATGGCACAAAATGATGTGGTTTCCAGGACTATTCGGATCTTCTCTTCATTCCACAAATAAGTAACCTCCCCTTTTAGATTTATTTATTTATTTATTTATTTTTATTTTTATTTGTTTAATGTATGTGAGTACACTGCGCCATCTTCAGAGCATCAGAAGAGGGCATCAGATCCCATTACCGATGGTCATGAGCCACCATGCGGTTGTTGGAAAATGAATCAGGACCTCTGAAAGAGCAGTCTGTGCTCTTAACCACTGAGCCATCCCTTCATCCCCAAATATGTCATCTTTATTCACTGTTATCATGCCTAGATCATGAACAAACTAAAAAGTCTCACTTAATTTCTCAGTAATATTTTTCTCAGCCTGAGTAACAACAAATGTTTTCATAAGACAATCTGACTCAAAGGTTTCACTCCCTTGTCGATGCTGAGAGCAGTCAGACCTGAAGGATCAGCACCTGATTCCTCTTGATTCTGTAGGCCCAACAGGCATACTGATTGCATGGAACTGCAATTTCAAAACCAACTCTTCTAGAATCAGGAAGGAGAACCTGTGAGAAAGTTTGGAACCAGCTCGGCTGTTTTCTAGATAAAGATGCACTGAGTCCCTGTAGTGAGTGAATGAAAACTTGGCCAGGTGGGGGCAGCAGACACTCATCGATTGCCGGAAACAGCAGGTGTGAGTGATTAGAACCAAAATAGGGATTTTGGAGAAAAGATGCAGAGGAGCAGTATGCGGGGATAAGTGGGCACCAGAAGAATACAGGAAGGTGACAGAGATGGAAGGGTGTTTCTGAGAGGAGTCGGGTTATGAACAAGGCTACTTATGGAAGGTATGCAGGACAATAAAATAGATTTTGTGGCTCTTTAGTAAGATGACAAGTCTGACTCATAGGCCAGACTTGTTATCTTAATCACTGTGCAGTTTTTTTCCTTGCAGTATACTCAATAAATTTATTCTACTCAAAAAAAAAAAAAAAAAAAAGAGTACCTATATTGGATAGACTAAGCTATATTTTAATATTCACTAGTTATTTAGAAAGCTTAAATCATTACCCAAGACACACGTAGTATTGCGTATGTGGCATGTACATTGATTATGAAGCGAGCTCTCCAGGGAACCCCTAACGTGCTAATCACTTTCACCTTATAGATGAGCATGTAACTCTGAGTTGCAGTATCAGCTGTCTCACTTTCTCAGACATGGGTTACTTTAATGTTTTGCTTGCGTATTAAATTTTAGGTGCAGTGGATTGAACCCGGGACTCATGCATGTTATGCAAATGCAAACCCTTGAGTTGCCTCTCCAGACAGGTTTTTAAAATGATTTATATACTTATGTATATGAGTATACTGTTGCTCTGAGGGCATCGGATGGATTCCAGATGGTTGTGAGCCATAGGCTTAACCCTTTTACCACTTAAAATGTTACTAATTATATAAGACATTTTTGTCCTTTGTTGTAAGAATTCTTTAGAATTGAGAATGCAGAACACCTAATAACTACTTTTCAGCAGTGCCTTAGTTTTTTGTTTTGTTTTTTAGGTATTGTTTTAGATACTTTTTTCCCCTTGCAGGCTCGTGGTTTTGTGTACTTGGTCCCCAGCTGATGAAACTGTTTGGGAAGGATTAGGAGGCCTGGCCTTGTTAGAGGAGGTGTGTCACTGCGGGCAGGCTGTGAGGTTTCAAAAGATTCTATTCCCAGAGTTCTCTCTCTCTCTGCTTCTTGTTTGTGGATCAAAATGTCAGTTGTCAGATGTTGCTCCAGTGTTGTGCCTGCCTGCCTACCTGCCTGCCTCTTGTTTGTCCCAGACATAATGGACTTTCTCAGACTTCTTTCCTGATAGAATTGTAAGCCTCAAATAAGCCCTTCCTTCTATAAGTTGCCTTGGTCATGCTATTTTGTTACAGTGACAGAGAAATAACTAAGACAATTTCTATGCCAAAAGTTACTTAAGAGTGAAAACATTTATTTTGTCTCAGAGAGAAAAAGAGAGAGAGAGAGAGAAAGAGAGAGAGAGAGAGAGAGAGAGGAGGGAGGGAGGGAGGGAGGGAGGGAGAGAGAGAGAGAGAGAGAGAGAGAGAGAGAGAGAGATCCATTGTGGCACTGAAAGTAAGGGAGCCCACAACAGTAATAGTGTTTAGTGGAGGAGTCTCCACACAGGATAGGACCTGAGAATGGAGTGCAGGGCCAGTTCTCATGAGGCAGATATAGCTTTGAAGATGATCTGCTTCTGTCAGCCCAGCTCCACCTTCTAAAGGGTCCACAGCCTCCCCCAGTAGTATATTGAATGAAAAAACAAGCACTCAAAACACGAGGCTCTGAGGGATGTATCAGATTCAAGCCATCTTTTCTAGAACCCAAGTATTTCTAAGACAGGGATTTAACCACTGCTTCTTGATTTTGGCAGATCGTTGGAATCACTTTGGGGGATTTTTAAGCAATATCAATGTTCCAGCCTCATCCTTGAAGGTTCTGAGAGAAACCTAATTCAAGTAGCTTAGAGTGAAGCCCATTTTTAAAAATAAAATTTCCAAGTAATTATAATACTCAGTGAAAATTGACAATGGCTTATTCAGATCATTATGGGATAGTATTGACTGCATTTGTCAACATGTCATGTAGTGTAGGCTGCCTCCTCCAACACTTTATCACCAAAACGGAATACATTTCCACAAGCCAGCTTTCTTCTTAACTTTTCTGTATGTTAGTAATATTTGCACAAGAAAAAAAATGTGAGGATGGTATTGATTTATTCTCCTCCTCCACTATCCCATATCGGATTAATTCTTAAGTAGTGTTCTTCATAGTTTCATGCCTGTTGTCTGGAACACTGCCTACCTCCAGGCGGCCACCAGGCCCTGGAGATCTCCTTCTCCTTTGTAGTTCAACCAGAGACAATTGAGTGAATCATGCTCTTCAGTGCACACTGTGTTGTCTTCATGGGTCCATGCAAAGCCTTTATGAAAATACATATTTATTCTGCCATCTAATAGGCTCTTCTGCATATAAACAGATTATTCTACTTAGAGGTCATACTTTCTGTGTCCTACTGGCTCAATCTTGCATATATGTCCTTTAGAACTCTCTCTGTGATCTGCAAATAGTGAAACTTTGACTTCTTCCTTTCCAATTTGTATCCCTTTGATCTCCTTCTGTTGCCTAATTGCTCTGGCTAGGACTTCCAGAACTATATTGAACAGGTAGGGGGAGAGTGGGCAGCCTTGTCTAGTCCCTGATTTTAATGGGATTGCTTCAAGTTTCTCTCCATTTAGTTTGATGTTGGCTACTGGCTTGCTGTATATTGCTTTTACTATGTTTAGGTATGGACCTTGAATTCCTGATCTTTCCAAGACTTTTATCATGAAGGGGTGTTGAATTTTGTCAAATGCTTTCTCAGCATCAAGAGATATGATCATGTGGTTTTTTTCTTTGAGTTTATTTATGTAGTGGATTACGTTGATGGATTTCCGTATATTGAACCAACCCTGCATTCCTGGGATAAAGCCTACTTGATCATGGTGGATAAGTGTTTTGATGTGTTCTTGGATTCGGTTCGAGAGAATTTTATTCAGTATTTTTGCATCGATATTCATAAGGGAGATTGGTCTGAAGTTCTCTTTTCTTGTTGGATCTTTGTGTGGTTTAGGTATAAGCGTAATTGTGGCTTCATAAAATGAATTAGGTAGTGTTCCTTCCGTTTCTATTTTGTGGAATAGTTTGAAGAGAATTGGTATTAGATCTTCCTTGAAGGTTTGATAGAATTCTGCACTAAAACCATCTGGACCTGGACTTTTTTTGGTGGGGAGACTTTTAATGACTGCTTCTATTTCTTTCGCAGTTACGGGACTGTTAAGATGGTTTATCTGATCCTGATTTAACATTGGTAACTGATACTTGTCTAGAAAATTGTCCATTTCATCCAGATTTTCCAATTTTGTTGAGTATAGGCTTTTGTAGTAGGATCTGATGATTTGTTGAATTTCCTCGGTTTCTGTTGTTATGTCACCCTTTTCAGTTTGGATTTTATTGATTTGGATACTGTCTCTCTGCCCTCTGATTAGTCTGGCTAAGGGTTTATCTATTTTGTTGATTTTCTCAAAGAACCAGCTCCTGGTTTTATTGATTCTTTGTATAGTTCTCTTTGTTTCTATTTGGTTGATTTCAGCCCTGAGTTTAATTATTTCCTGCCGTCTACTCCTCTTGGGTGTTTTTGCTTCTTTTTGTTCTAGAGCTTTCAGGTATGTTGTCAAGCTGCTAGTGTGTTCTCTCTCCAGTTTCTTTTTGTATGCACTTAGAGCTATGAGCTTTCCTCTTAGCACTGCCTTCAGTGTGTCCCATAGGTTTTGGTATGATGTGTCTTCATTTTCATTAAATTCTAAAAAGTCTTTAATTTCTTTCTTTATTTCTTCCCTGACCCCATTATCAACGACAGATCTACCTCCATGGGCTGAACCTAGGCCTCCCTGCACATATGTTGTAAATGTGCAGCTTGGTTTTCATGTAGGTCTCAAACATCTGGAGTGGGGGCTATCCCAAAACATGCAGCCTGTATATGGAGTATGGTCTTCTAAAAAAAAAAACAAAAAACAAAAAACAAAACAAAACAAAAAAACAGTTGTTCAGTTTTTCATGGAATATTATTTTTTTATATCTCTTGTATTCAGTTTGCAACTACTTCATTGAGAATTTTTGTATGTATATTCATGAGGGATACTGGACTATAACTTATATATTTTTGTTGGGTTTACACTTGATTTCACTATTTCAATATTATTTGCTTTGTGAAGGAGCTTATTGTGGTTCTGAATTTTTTTAAACATAACTCAAAAAGTATTGCTTGTTTGAAGGCTCTATAGAATTCTTGTATAAGTATATCTGACCCTTGGTATTTTGCTTGTTTGTTTCTTTTCATTTTATTCTGTTTGAATGCTTTTTAAATTTTTTTGATTTGCTGAAAATAAAAAAAAAAACAAAAAAACAAAAACAAAAACAAAAAAAAAAAAACAGAACTCTCTCTGTGGTCAAAATTCACCCAATTTGGATATCAATTGGCTTCTCTTGCCCCTAGTTCCACCATCTCTGAGATCACACATGATCCATCTATGTTTATCATCTATTGTATGTATATATGAATGTATGTATATGTTCTGTTCACATAGACTTGTAGATTCTTTTTTGATCTGTGTCTAGTCTTGTATGATTATTTTTAGATACAAACATATATCTGTATGTCTCTGGGTTATTTAGTAAGATTCTATCTCAAAAAGATCAAGTAAGATCTGGAGTTGTAGAGATGGCTTGGCAGTTAATAGTGCTTTCTTATCTTCCAAAGGACCTGGGTTTGGTTCCCAGCACCCACACTGGATAGCTCATAAAGACCTGTAACTGAAGTTCCAGGGGACATAACTTTATGCAATATTCAGTAGTCTGTTTGTTTGTTTATATTCCTCATAGAGATATGGTATAGGGATGAAGATTTCTTCACAATACCCTTCTTAACACTTATAAATTTCCCCTCTCAATAAACTTTGGTAACTCATTACAAGGATATGACTAGCTTTCCTGAGGACTGTTTTGTTTTTTAAAAGAGTTTTTATTGATTTTTTTTTTCTGAGTTTCACATCATACACCCCAGTCCCACTCATCTCCCAGTTTCTTTGAATCTA
Organism: Mastomys natalensis; assembly: GCA_021653895.1. Classification (NCBI taxonomy): domain Eukaryota; kingdom Metazoa; phylum Chordata; class Mammalia; order Rodentia; family Muridae; genus Mastomys; species Mastomys natalensis. Next base: position 45,662 of record JAJTUV010002788.1, on the reverse strand, counting down.
TCTGCCCTCACCATTGCAAACTTCCTTCCCAATTATAAACACACACACACAAACACACACACATTCATACAAAATCACACAATACCCAATAATAATTTAAAACCCAATAACAAACATGAAATGATAAAATCTCATTCAAACGCCATGATCTGCTCTAAATTGAAACCATTTCATTAAAGGATGCATCAATTAGTGCATATTACTGCTATACAAGTTTACTTGGTTGACCATTAATATGAACCCAATTGTATTTATAATTTTCAGTTTATGCCATTTCTGTAATCTTGCAATATAATATAATAAATACAACTGAACAAAGTCTTAAGTTATAATGTTTTTATGACAAAAGTCAATGTACCCAATATTTTTCAAACCCACTAAAAATAGAAATGATGGAAAATCAAATACCTATAGTCATCTATCTAACATAAAAATTAGTCAAATAAAGGAGAGAGACAATGGAGTGAATATAAGCTTGCACAACACAACTTTAGAATAAAGCTCGCATAAATACACAAATAAAATCTGAAAATTCCAGATGTTTTTTCAATTATTGATTAGCTCAGAAATGAATAATCTGTATGCACATGTTTTGATCCCAGCATTGGGACTGTGCACTTGACCATTCTAAAATTAAAATTAGAAGCCAACATCACAGTATATCAGGACAATCAAAGTTGGGTACACGAGAAAATCAGTCTGTAAAAAACATAGAACAAAATAATATAATGACAAAATAAATAATGCAAATGTTTTTTCAATGATTTTTTAATCTTAAAAGTAAAAATAAGTCCGGGGCAGACGGAAAAAAAGACTTAGACAAAGACTTGGAGCAGATGCGTGTATGTCCCTAGTTCTTTCCATGTCTACACGTTTTCCAGACAGCTGGGATACAATACTGCTTGAAAAAACAATATAACCAATATTAATCAATAATAAAGAACAAAATAATATAATATTCAATTTTGTTTTATTAAAATTTTATTTAAATAGTATATTATCGTATTTTTTTTGGTTTACACAGAAAAAGATTATCCTAATAGACCACTGGTTTCTTACCTCTTCTTTCCATTTCAGGCCCTTTAAATCTCATGAAATGTCTTTCTAAAAGCCTTTTAGTGTGACTTATAGCTCAACTAAGCGCAAAGACACACGTTTTTCATTATTTTATTATTTTACTATTAAATCTTGCCTCTGTCGTGATTTCTCATTAACTGGCATTTATGATCAGATCCTCTGCTTTCATTAAAAATTTTTGTTATTCTTATTATCAGGAAAAATATTGTTATCAAGAAAGTATGTTAAATTTGTTAATTTAAATTTTTTTATTGGTTATTTTACTTATTTACATTTCAAATGTTATCCCCCTTCTCGGTTTCCCCTCTGAAAACCCCCTAAACCACCCCCCCTCCCTGCTTCTAAGAGGGTACTCCTTCACCTGCCCATCCACTTACACTTCACCACCTTAGCATTCCCCTATGCTGGGGCATCAAGCCTTCACAGGATCAAGGGCCTACTCTCTCATTGATGCCTGATAAGGCCATCCTCTGTACATATGCAGCTGGAGCCATGGGTCCCTCCATGTGTACTCTTTGGTTGGTGGTTTAGTCCCTGGAAGCTCTGGAGGGTCTAATTGGTTGATATTGTTGTTCTTCCTATGGGGTTGCAAACCCTTCAGCTCCTTCAGTCCTTTCTCTAACTCCTCCACTGGGGTTCCCATGCTCAGTCCAATGGTTGGCTAGAAGCATCTGTATTTGTCAGGCTCTGGCAGAGACTCTCAGGGAACACCTATATCAGGCTCCTGTCAGCAAGCACTTCTTGGCATCAGCAATTGTGACTGGGTTTGGTGCCTGCATATGAGATGAATCCCCAGGTGGGGTTGTCTCTGGATGGTATTTTCTTCAGTTTCTGCTCCCCTCTTTGTCCTTTAGACAGGAACAATTCTGGTCTAAAATTTTTGAGAAGGTGGGTGGCCCCATCCTTCAGAATTTGTTAATTTTTTTTTATCAGTGTCTATGACTGTTGAGGAGGTGTTAGAAAATCAGTAAGCTCCTGGCCTCAGCCATGTTCCTGCTCTAAGTTCTGCACTAACACACTGGCTAGCCAGGAGCGCTGACCTGGGGCCTGCAAGACACTGGTGTGGCTACTGCCTCCCTGTCAGCTCCATGGACTCCATGGCTCTAAGCAAGGCCTTTGAGCCAACTCTGCCACCCTCATAGTGCCACCCTCATATTGCTGAGCCCCAGACAATATCCGCCACCTCTCGGTACCGGTTAGAATGAAGACTTTTAATGCTTAAAGATTATCCAATGGATTTATAGATCAGCAATTACTCAATACACAAGATGCCGCACAATTAGAATTGTTAACCCAATTATTTAATTTGATATTTATAACTACCTTAGACTGCTGGAGACACTCGAACATTTACAATCCAGCCATTGCTCCCCATTTTGGTCCTCATTCCCACCATTCCTCATCCCATTCCTCCACCCCGTTGTCTCTTAGAGGATGCTCCCCCCTGCCCAGGCCTTCCCCTCCCTCAAGTCTCAAGTCTCTCGAAGATTAGGCACATCTTCTCCCACTGAGGCCAGACCAAGCAGTCTTCTGTTATTATGTGTCAGAGGCCTTGGACCAGCTCGGGTACACTGCCTGCTTAGTGGCTCAGTGTCTGGGAGTTCCCCGGGGTCTGGGTTAGCTGAGACTGCTAGTCTTCCTGTGGGTTGCCCTCCTCCTCAGCTTCTTCCATCCTTCCTCTAATTCAACCATAGGGTCCCTGACTTCAGCCCAATGATTGGGTGGTAAGTATCTCGTTTGTCTCAGGCAGCTGCTGGTTGGGCCTCTCAGAGGACAGCCATGCCAAGCTCCTGTCTGTAAGCAAACCATAGCACCAGTCATAGTATCGGGCCTTGGTGTCTCCCTATGAGATAGATCCCTAGTTGGGACAGTCACTGAGATCCTTTCCCTCAGTCTCTTCTCCATTTTTGTCCTGAAGTTCTTTTAGGCAGAAATACTTCTGGTCAGAATTTTTACTGTTGGTTGGTAACACCATCCCTCCTCTTGAGGCCCTGTCTTTCTACTGGAGGTTGACTCTTGAGTTCCCTCTCCCACGGTTGGGCATTTCATCTAAGGCCACTCCCAGTGATTTCTGAGTGTCTCTCACCTCCTTGGCCTCTGATACTTTCTAGAGGCTCTCCCCCCTCTCACTTCTGAGGCTGCATATTTCCATTCATCTGCTGGCCCTCTGGCTTCTCTCCTGTCTTCCCCTTACTCCATACTTGATCCTGCTCCCCTTTTCTCCTCCCCCTTTCCCCTCTCCTACCCAAGTCACCCCCTCTGTCTGACTCTTGTGATTATTTTCTTCTCCCTTCTAAGTGGGATTGACAATCCTCACTTGGCCTTTCTGCTATTAAACTTTTTAAATTCTGTGGGTTGTTTCCTAGGTATTCTGTCCTTTTTGGTCTAATACCATTTACTAGTGAGTACATACCATACATTCCTCTGGGGTCTGAGTTACCTCACTCAGGATGATATTTTCTAGTTCCTTCATTTGCCTGCAAAACTTATGATGTCCCTGTTCTTAATAGCTGAATAGTATTCCATTGTGTAAATAAACCACCTTTTCTGTATCCATTCTTTGAGGACATTTGGGTTGTTTCCAGCTTCTGGCTATTACAAATAAGGCTGCTATGAACATATTCTTGTGGTATGGTGGGCATCTTTTGGGTATATACCCAAGAGTAGTACAGCTAGGTCTTCAGGTAGGTCTATTTCCAATTTTTAAGAGTTCTCCTTGATGGCTTCCTTTTAAGGCCTTTTCCTTTGTAACCAGGTGGTGGTTGGAGTGGAGGCAGGGGTTGTTATTGAAGTCTTCTATGTCCCTCTTTCTCAACTGTGAGTCTGTAATCATCGATTCTACTACAAAAGTAGCTTCCTTGCTCTATACTGTCAGCAGAACACATATCCTGGGTTTCTACATGGTTTCTGGCAACAGCATGGATCACAAACAGCCACCCGTTCTCCAGCATTAGCACTTGCCAAGGACCTCTGCTTGATCTCCAAATGGCAGTATGATCCTTGGACATCAGCATTCCTCTGCGCACAGCCAAGGATTAGTATGGCCTCTAGGAGAAGTATGGACCATGGAGACCTTTCAAGGAGGTTCAATTCAGTAAATGATGTTCCTCATCTAGAACATCCTGTTGTTGCTCAAAACCAAAGTGTTTGTGTGGCCAGGTAGCTTGTTGGTGATGAGGGGCAACTCGGTGCAAGTTTCAGTTTGCTGCATACCGCCCTGCCAACCCTACCAGGTATCCACCTGTTCCTCCATTGGCCACAGCCTTTTCTCTCACACCTCTCACAGCTGTTAAGTGTCTAGTTCTGCCTCTTCCACTGCTCCATTCCTCTCCATCTTTCCCACCTCTCCAGCATATATTCATTCATCATAGTGGCACTGGAAGCTGCAGGGTATTTTTTTTCCCGAAACAGCTTTACATGTGAATGTTCATTGCAATGAGTCATCGGTCTGGTTCAAGGTCTCTTGGCTTCTGTCACACCATAAATACCGAAGACCGCCCTTGCTGTTACGGAAATCTTGTGGCTCTAGTTCTGTAGGATACATACTTCACATACTCCATCAGTTCATAGACGGAGTAGATGTTGGGGTGGGCCAACTCTGGGCCTGGATGGTAGCTGAGTTGGTCAGCCCTGGGCCTACTGACCACTGCCAACAGGCCAAGCAGAATATAACATTTTTAAAAGGAGGAAAGAAATGTAGTTCAGTGGACAAGTGCTTGCTTAATATCAGGCCCCCAGTACAGAAAAAAAAAATTTACTGGGTCCGACTTTTGTTTGATGTGTATGGATGTTTGCCTGCCTGCATGTCTGTGCACCATGTGTATGACTGATGCTCACGGAGACCAGGAGGGAGACTTGGATGCCTGGAACAGCAGCAATGGATGGCTGTGAGCTGCTATGTGGGTGCTGGGAAACGAATCCAGATTCTCTGTAAGAGCAGCAATTGCTCTGAACTGTTGAGCCATCTTTGCAGCCTTGAAAATGTGTTGATATTGACTGAAAGACCTATTTTCTACATTCCATTATGGATACTGGAATATAACAAAAAGTGTCAATTCAGCATACCAGACGCAGGTGTTTCCATTGTTCGTCATTTTCATCTCTTTTCAGCTAAAACCTCCCTCTGCTTGTCAAACACCATTTCTACCTGCTTCTTCCACCTCTGTCTGTGTTGGAGACGGTCCATACAAACCCTTCCTGTTTCTATAACCTTCCAATTCTAAAAATACTCTTGTGGTCAAAAACAAAGTGTAACTAATCTGAATCAATAGTCATGAATTCAACTCAAGTCTTATTTTCAGTTGGTAAATTCTTTGACCACAAGAGGGAAGCTGAGTTGAAGAGTCAGAGAAACAGAACATTTCATCCTCCAAATAGTGCGCTGCTCGTTGTGGGGAAAAAAGTCATCTGCCTTATGCTCTCCATCACGGCCTGATTCCTTCTGAGGTCTAACCATGCCACCGCATCTCAGAATCTTTCTGCCCATCGCCTCCATTTCTGACCATTGATTTGCTAGTGCTTTGTGGATCTTTTCTGTTCCTTTTAGGCTGAACCAATTCTTTTATTAGTTCATTGGCAGAATGTTTTTCCACATTTTAATAAAGAGCTTTGGCTCTGAAAGAAGGATTTATTATACTTGCTAATTTAACCTGAAGAGAAACGAGAAAAAAACCCAAACTAGAATAAAATAATTTTCAATTTTCAGGGATATTAACAGATGAAATTTGGAAACAAGAATGTCCTGAAATAAAATAACCACACTGCTCTTCAATCCTTGCCATTAATGTGGTTTGTCACAACACCAAATTAAATCCATTAAAATATTATTTTAGACAAATAATTTCCTTAAAGTTAAGTAAAAAGAAAAACTCTATTGAAGGGAATAAATACTGGAGTGCTTCTTATTTGTGTGGTACAGTAGTGAGACCAGGAAATGAGCAAAATATCTTAGGCTATTGTCTTTTTTTTTTTTTTCATAGTTGTTACCCAGGCAGAAATCATGTGTTTGTGAGACAACAGCACATGTTCTCACTCTTGTGTTTTACCAACAAGTAAATCCAGAGGCGCTCGCTCAACACCATTAATAAACTTTCTGCACCAATGCAACAGTAATGCGGTAACTACATGTCTAGAGCACAGATACACCAGTGGGAAACACTCCCTCCTCCTGAAAAACTCCTTCTCCTGAGTATTCTAGTGAGAAGCAAGAATAAAGTAACTAAGTAAATTATGGCGTGCTAAGTAAGTATTATGGAGACAAAAAAAAAAAAAAATGCAGGAGTAGCATGGGAGTTTTGGCTTGGTTATGTTACAGTTTCAAACAAGACTGTTAGGAAAGGTCCCATAACAATGAGCAGACTCATGTCAAGGCCCTCCATTTCTTGCAGGAATGGAAGCCAAGTGATGCCTCCTCCTCCCTGCCCTCTGTGGGTCAAGGGCTCCAAACAAGGCCTCCGGCTGGAAGTGTGCCTGGCCTTTTCAAAGGTGAAGGACCAGAAAGCCAATGTGCCAGGAAATGACCAGCTAGGGAGTGAATAAATAGAAAATTTAAATTCTAGAGGTATAGAGACTTTTAATTGTTTGGTAACAGAATGCTTCTGAGGATTTGTCAAGCAGACATTATCTAATTGCAGCCTAGGTGGATCATAACTGAAGTTTAACATGGCCAGAGGCCAGAAAATGGATACGGTAGCTATCCAGTAGAAAGAGATAATTATGGTACAGGGTGTGATGGAAATCATGTTTGATTCCTGCATGACTTTGGTGGTGGAGCCATTAGGATTTAGAGAAGGATTAAAAATGTAATGGGAGGAAAGCAACAATCCCAACCAACCAGAGCCCCCAGGGTCTAAACCACCAGCCTGGGAGCGCTTAGGGAGGGACCCATGGCTCCAGCTATATGTGCAAGGGAGCTATATATAAGTGGGAGAAGAGATCCTTGGTCCCATGAAGGCTGGATGTCGTGGGTGGGGGGGGATACTCGAGGGTGGGGAGGTGAGGTACAGGGGAGGGTGGAAGGGGGTACACCAACGTGGAGGCAGGAGGAGGGGGGAAGGGATAGTGAGTTCCTGGGAGGGAGGGGGGGAAATGGGGTAAGGAGAGAACATCTGAAATGTAAAAAAAAAAAATTTCCAATAAAAAACAAAACAAAACAAAAAAAAATGTAATGGGAACGAAAAAAATAAGGAAAAGGAGCTATCAGCTCTTGAAAATTGTTACTTTAAAAAAAAAATCATTTCTACACAAGTTTGGACCTGTAAACATCTAGATTTCTTGTTTTCATCTCACATTGTTTAATAAAAATCCTCAGGATCGTGGCCTTGGGGGAAAAATACACTTAAAATTCCTCCAAGATTCTTCCACAGACTTGGACTAACAAAGTCCGCCAGCTAGGGTTCACTTGTGTTCCTTATCTGGAAGAAGCTATACTTGCAATGCATAAACTCCAAGTACAGCACTGTGCAAAGAACGTGGGCTGTTGGGAGGGAGCGGTGAACCCCACACCGTTTCAGAAGCTCCAACACTTGGATTAACCAAGCAAGGCTTTTTGGAGGAGACTGAGTTTAATGAAGCCTTTCTCAAATCTTTACTAAAATACTGGCGAATGGAAACGACGCCAAATTAGCTCTGAAAGTAACAAACAACTCGCTCACACAAGACTTTTGTCTTATACAGCGTCTCTCTAGGAAACTTGAAAAATTGCGACGACTCCTCAACAGTCTTTAGCGGAGAGGGAGCGGAGGGTTTCTGTCAGCATTTAAAAAAAAAAAAATCCGGGATTCCGGGAGAACGGGATTCTAGGACGGACCAAACCGGATGAAGCTCGCAAGCTCTCTTCCGCCCGCTTTGTGGTTCACCCTTAGGCGACTTCCCAGTGGGGCGGAGCCGCGCCGACCTTCTGCGCAGGCGCGGCTGGTCGAGCACGCGCGTCGCAATGCCGGGGGAAGCATGTTTCTAGAGTCCGGTCTCTATATAGGCGAATCTTGCAGCTACATCGAGCTCTGTCCCGGACCTCAAAGCCCTGGGTGACCAGTACGTGAAGGATGAATTTAGGAGACATAAGACTGTTGGGCCTGGCGAGGCCCAGCGTTTCTTGAAGGAATGGGAGGCAAGTGATGCCCCTCCCCGCCCCCTTGCCCTGGACCTTTGATTCCTCAGTGGTTTTCGGCTCAGAGGCCACCTTCCAAACTGCTCCCTGTGGCCATGCACGACCAGACAGGGCATCTGAATTAGACAGCCTACCTGGTCAAACAGCAATTAAAGCTCTGTCGTGAATCCCTCAGCTTCCCCCACAGGCTCTCCGCGTGAGCACAGTTTCCCTGGGGTTCAGATCAACTTTGAGAGTCCTGAGGGTGGCAGTTGTTGGAGAGATGAGGGTGGGGTGTCTCAGAAGTTACTGCGCCACTGACTGTCAAGTGCTCCAGAAGTTCGCCGGCTTTTGTCCTTTGCGTGGCCTTTGTAGGTGACAGCCGTGTCATTAACATTATGTCATTACTTAGCTGCCAGACTTAGACGCTTGTTTCGATCATTTGTTAATTGTAGGGCCTTAGGAAGTTTTCCACTTGACAGATAAATTATATAACATAGAAAAGATTTAAGTATTACATTTTGTTAAGGGGAAAATGCTGGCGGGAGTTAAGCCACGTGAAAGTTGTTTTCTTCAGGCTCCTAAGTCCTGGTAACTTTTTAACATTACACTACGCTGTTGGATAATCCTTAAGCAGACGCATACATTTGGATTTAGTTGATTGACTTTTCCTATTTCTTTCTTATTATTTATTTTAACTACATATTTATTTATTTGTATAGGGTGGGAGATGCTCGAGGTCACAGGCTAACCCAAGGGCTTCTGTTCTCTCCTTCCACCACATGAGTCCTGGGGGATCAAAACTCAGGTTGTGCGCTTGGCAGCAAGCACCTTTCTCAGTGGGCCGTCTCTACGACCTTAATAATTTTTTTTTTCCCTTAAGAATGAAGGAAAAAGCCGGGCGGTGGTGGCGCATGCCTTTAATCCCAGCACTTGGGAGGCAGAGGCAGGCGGATTTCTGAGTTCGAGGCCAGCCTGGTCTACAGAGTGAGTTCCAGGACAGCCTGGGCTACACAGAGAAACCCTGTCTAGAAAAACAAAACAAACAAACAAACAACAACAACAAAAAAAGAATGAAGGAAAAAAAAGAGTATTACATGATGCTGAGAGAGTCTTGCAGGATTCCCTTCCACTTTGTAAATATCAGGATGTGAAAGGAACTGGGGAAGCAGAGTGCTTCTGGGTATTTTAAAGAAACTGCTCTGATAAAATAGATTTTTTGTACCGATAGTGGCTGAAGTGACTTTTACCTTTAAAACAACATAAAAATTACGCTAAGGTCAAAACGTTTTCATTGAATTCTATAATTCTCGATTGTAGAGTTATTGAAGTTTTAAGAGAGAACTTTAGAATAATAGTGAAGTTTAGAACTTTCTTAAAGGTCTTAGTTTAGTAGATGTAATTTGGTTGACAGTAGTTGAGGAGGTTTAATCTTTTGAATTGCCAAACACTTTCTTTAAATATATAGTATTGGAATCAGAAAAACTAGATTTAAATTCAGACCTCAGCATTTACTAAATGTCACATCAGTTAAATTTTCTAGTCTTATAGTGTGTAAAATAACAGTATTTACAATAGGCATCTCAATGTTAGTGTATTTATTATTTTATTCTGTTTGATTGTGGTGGACATTCAACCATGAGACTATATGTTGAATTATAGGTTTTTGGTGCTGTGTTTAAGTTTTGTTTCCTTTGGAAGCTTTGGGTTAGATAGACGTTTAAGCATCCTACATTACAGAAGATGACATCATTGCTGATAGTGGGGAGTGCAGGTGCCACTACAATGAGCAAGTATGTGATGGAGAGATTAGGGAGAAAGAGAAGTGTGCAATATGAGGAGAGCTGGAACTGGAGACTCGGGGATGATGAGGACTAGGCTGGTATGAGTAGCCTGTGCTGCCACCTGAGGCCTTGTCTGGGTCTGTGGCCCTGCAGCAGGGGTCTATATCAATGTCGGTGGCCCATGTTACCACTGGCTACAACAGGGATAGCAGCTCCCGCACTTTGCCTGGACGGCACAGTAGTGACCTTGGGGGTGTAGTTTCGAATGAACAGCAGATGACGTGAGAGCAGGAGAGCTGGGCCTCATGGCATGGATGCAGGAGAGCCAATCCTGCCCCTTGCTAGCCACCGCAGACAGACAGGAGTGGTGGCTCCATCCCTGGCCGGAGCAAAGCAGAGATGGCATGGGTTGGGGAACGTGGGTGGAGGAAAGCTTTCGGGCAGACCAACTCAGCTACTACCCAGGCCTAGTTTCAGGACTTTGAGTTACCAACTCAACATCTACCCTATCTGTGAACTGTTGGAGCCTGTGAAGGGGCCAGAACTACAGATCCAAAGCTGCAGGATCTCCATGACACAGGGCAACAACAGGATATCTGAGGAGTCCTGGTGGGATCCAGTATTGATAGTGTAGCAGAAGCCAGAGGCCCGAAACAGACCAGTGACTCCTTACAGTGAACATTCATGAGTAAAGATGTGTGGACAAATGGGGATACTGTGGAACATGCTGTGACTCACTGCAGCTTCCATGCTGGGTGAGATTTCCTTTTTTGTAGTTTTATTTTTTATTTTTTTCTTTAGCTGCAAGGTTGCAAGGGCTGAGGGAGGGACAGTGGGATTGTGGTACACAGTGTGAAGTTCACAAAGAATTTTATAAAAGGATAAAAAAAAATAATTTCACTTGATACATTGTAGTGGTTTAAATAAGGCTGTTCCCCATAGATCCATGTGTTTGAGCACTTGGCTATAGGGAGTGACATTATTAGGTGTGGCCTTGTTGGAGGAGTGTGGTTTTGTTGGAGAAATGTGCTACTTTGGAGGTGGCTTTAAAGTCTTCTATGCTCAAGTTATGCTGAATTTGGCACACAGTCTCTGCTGTCTTTGGATCCAGACACAGATCTCTCAGTTCCTCCTTCAGCATTCTGTCTGCCTGTGTGCTGCCATGCTTCCTGCCATGATGATAATGGACTCAAACTCTGAAACTGTAAGCCAGCCCCACTTAAATGTTTTCCTTTATAAGTATTGCCATGGTCATGGTCTCTTCACAGCAATAAAACCCAAACTAAGACATACATTTAGCTTTACAAAATCGTTGCACAAACTGTTAAAGACCAGTGTAGGAAAACCTTTGATAATAAACAGTATACGGGGCTGGTGAGGTGGCCTAGTGGGTAAGACCACTTGACCACTTGTTGCTCTTGCAGAAGATTCAGGCTTGGTTCCTAGCATCTACCGGTGGCTTACAGTCATCTATAATTCTTCTGGTCTCCATGGGTGCTGGATGCACATGTGGTACACAGACATACATGCAAAATAAAAATCTCCTTTAAAAAGAACATTGTATTATCATTTTCTGTTCCTTAATTCGTCTGTTCTTTGGGGACATTATTTGTGTTATTTTGTCTGTCCAGTGTCTTGTGAGTTTTGGTAATCTGTCCATATTTTTGAGTAAAGCATTAAGAAGCTGCTGTAGGACTCTCCATGTGTGCAGTCATGGTTGATTGACCAGGGAATTACTTCGTGGATTACAGAGTTTTCTGTTGACTTTCCCCTACATACTCAGTTACAAGTGTGGTGTTTGAGCTCAGGTGGTTATGGTATGGTGGCTTTTTCCTCAGCTGCATTCTTCTCTGCTGTCCCTGAGACATGAGTCCCTTTGCTTGCCTTTCCACCACCTGACCTGCCCTCTGCCTCCCAGCTTGCTCAATTCTCTTGGCTGGGTGAGTTTGCTTTTGTTCTTAGTCCCTATGGATTTTCCTTAACATTTTCTATCTTCTGGTTCTGTGTCGTCTTGGAAAAGAGAAGAGAAATAAGATCCTGTCATTTCTCCAGTCTGCCATTTTCTCCTGGTGACTTTGATTCTTCATTTTAACGGTGAAGAAGATAAAGCTTCATTAAGGGATGGTATGGCTTATAGAAGTAAAGTAACTTGATGATAAAGAGCTGTGTTTTTACTTCAAGAAAGCCTACCTCAGATTTTGGAAATTAATATTTTCAAAAATTATTGAACTTTTGTAGTATAAAACAATGTGGCTTTTTCCCTTGATTTTTTTATTCAGCCAAAATGGGTCTTTTGTTTGTTTTGTTTGTTCTTTCTTGAGGGAAAGGTAACTTCAAAATCATTATTTTCTCTACATTTAACATAATATATCATAACCAATATTTAGATACCGTAATGATTTTTATTTGTTGTATTGTGAGTTGATTTTGCCTCACATTTGCATTTTAAAGATATATTTTCGAAATGAAATGAGAGAAATTGCTGGCATATTAATGTTAAACTGTCATATTGGCAGTGTATATGTTTTGTGTAAATTTTTGAATAGTTTTTTTTAAACCTCTGTTGTCTCAGGAGAAAAACAACAGATTTTATGCTTGAAATTAGTGGCAAGCCAGAAAGTGTGTTTTTCTTATAGAATAGTATCTTGACATGTCTTAACCTGTTTAATGCAAATAGCTTAATCTTTGTACACTCTTCATAGGCAGTCTTGTTTTTTATCTTTCTTTCATATTTTCTATTAATTTTCAGGTCATGTTTTATGCCAATAGATTGATAATAAAATATATTTTAAAATACAATCAATTTTAATAAAATTTTGTAATCTTGAATTTAAAAATAAAAAGGCAAATGGAACATAGTTGAATTAATATAATATGTGGTCGATGGCATTAATATTTAAAAAAAAAAGCTTATTTAACTTATTAGAAAAACAGTTTAAATTAAAAAAAATGGGGCAAAAGGGGAGTCTAACAGACTATTTTTTTTTCCATACAATGCGTAAATTGTATTACATGGATATAATACCAATAAGACATTGAAACCATACAGCTGTTCAAGAGTAGAAAAGAATTCTAACATAGCTATGAGCTGGGTGGGCTAGGCTGGCAGCTATTAAAAAAAGGTTTTGAAAAATGAGTAACATGGAACCGATCAAGGTGTAATTAGACATAAGCAGTGTTTATCTCTGGTTGGTAAGGTGAAGGCGGCTTTTGATGTTTTTCTTTCAACGTTAGATTTCCTAGATTGTCTCCAAATACCACATTTCTCTGGTAATCACAGGAAAGTATTACTTGAGCCAGGTGGTGGTGGTGGTGCACGCCTTTAATACTAGCACTAAGGAAGTGGGGGTAGGAGGATCTCTGTGAGTTCGAGGCCAGTCTGGTCTACAGAACTAGTTCCAAGACAGTCAAGGCTACACAGAGAAGGCCTGTCTCAAGAAAAAAAAGTGTTTATTTTAAAATGCAGTCAAATATACTCAATAATTTTCTAACCAGTTTTATTTCTTTAAAGCCTTGAATCAGAATCATTCAATGAACCAAATACCAATAGTTAATAAGATATTTCTTGCCTTTGTCCTCTTATTTTATATGCTAATCATTGGAGTTTTCATTTTGTATACACATTGATGTCAGCTATATAGTTTTATGATTTCTGGCTGGTTTTTAGGAGAAGAAATGGATTCTAAATATGTTAGCTTCAAATAAACCTGTTCACTGTATACCTTATCATTAGAATAAGTATTTAGAGTATATAGATAATATTTAAGTATTCCATGATCTCCTAATAATTTAGTTTAGTAATAAGTACATTTAGTTGTTTTACTTTTTAAAAAATTTGTAGGATAACAGTGAAGTAGATGAGGGGGTTGTCCGTTAATATTTGTTTTGTCTTTTGAAGATGTGTTAGCATGCTTCCTCTGTGGCTTGGGAACCTGGTAGTAGGCTTAGGGAAGAGACTTGAGGTGGGCATATGTCTCTCTAAGATCTGGTTACAAGGCCCAGTAATGATCTTGTATTCTAGATTGGACTTTACCAAGATACTCAAAGATGTCGATTGCTGGTCTCAGACTTGTGCTAATTAAGCTTATATAATAATGAAATATAAACTGAGTTGCTAATTGTCTCTTTCTGCTGGGGAACTTCGAAGTATGTATCCTTTTCTAGAATCAGAGTATTTGCCTTCACTTCCAGGGAACCCTTTCTCAGAGGTATCTCAAAACAAAGTATTATTTTAGATTTTCTAAAGACTAATAAGGAGTATACAATGAATGCTACAAAACAGCCATTCTGGATCTGGGGCTGTACATGTTATCTGTAATGAAATACATTAATATGCTTGCTAGTTAAAAAATAAATAAAAATGACTGTTCACACTAAATGTAGTGAATCAAGACCTCATGTTCAGTTATGTCAGAATTTACTACTATATCTAAAAGCATCTTTGTTTTTCAGGATTTCTTTGACTTTAAACTTGTAAAGGAGGGTCCTGGGAGACTGGATTAGTGTCTACACAGTTGCTTAATGAGCAAGAGAAGCAGAGTGGGCAGGAGAACGTTCCTGTCAGGCCTCACTGCATGTGCAGTAGTAAAGGGTCCTGAGGCTTCGTGCCCTCTTTTCCCTAGGCAGTGCTGGACTCATACTGACGTTTTCTTTCAGTCCTATATTTTAATGTCAGCCACTTTTGCTTGGCATTATTGCTGTATCTGTTAATAGATTAAGCCAATTAACTCAGCTTTCTGGGCCCGAGAGGTATCAGATTATTCTCTTTGTGTGTAGATTTGATTAGCTTAATTCCTAAGGGAAGATCAGATTTGCCTTGTTTACAAGTTTGTACTCTTCCTTACTCCTATAAATCACTGTAATTGAGGTGTGTCTAAAGAAAAGGCATGCTTTGTTTTTAAAGTTCTAAAACACTGAAGTGTTTATGATTTATTTGCAGTGGTTTTCAAAATACCAGAAGTTTCAGGGCTTTGGTCACTTCAAGCCACTTCACTTTGCTGCCTGTGAACAGGTCTATAGATTGGTTAAAAATTATCCCACATAATACAAACAAACAAAAACAAATATTTTGTATCCTGCCTTTGTATACAAAACTCATTATGTTGGTAGGTGGCATAGCAAACACATATTTGTGAAAACAACCACAGTGGTCACATGGGTGTCACGGAATACTTGTCCAGCTTCAGTATAGTTTGAACCTCGAACTTTCTAACGCCATCTTGTGTAGTGAACCATCTAAAGCACAACCTGGGATTTGTTTGTGTCACCTAGACATTTGGTACCCTGCAAATGTATGTGTATGCCATTGGTGACTTCAGAGCTTGCAGGAGTAACAATGCTTAACCCCATTTTAACTGCAGATACACACATGCAATTGGTGACTTTAAAACGTTTAGGCAGTGCAACAATTAACACTCTTAGCTGAAGATACATACACTGATTGGTAACTTTAGAACTTGTAGGTAGTAACAGTGGTTAACACTTTTAAAGGAGCCCTGTAATGGTCTTTCAGTGCCTTTAGAAGGCTAAGAGAAAGGTAAGCAAGCCAGGAGAGTTTCTTACTGTAAAATGTGTGGATAGATGGGCACTTTTGAGGGTAGTTCAGGGTACTCAACACCTGGCACATTTGATGCAAATTGCTGATTTCTAGAACACTTCTAGAAGCTGCAGTGTGGTCATACTTAAATTGCAAAGTTAAGGTGAGCAGAAACTCCTTTTAGAGGGCTCACTCAGTGGATTTCATGGAAACAGGTAATTGTTTTATTCTTTACAACTACTCCCCCCCTTGCCCCCTCCTTTCTTGTTTTTTTCTTCGACTTTGTCGTCATGGTTTTCAGGCTATGGAAGCCATGGTGTTTGCGGGTCCTTGTCATCACTGTTGTCCTCAGGACATCTATGCTTGCAGAGGTTTTGTCATTGTCATACTTGTTTTCAATGTCACCTCCTTATTGTACGGCTGTGTTTTGCTGTCATTTGTATTGCTAACTTTTTGGTATGTATTGGAGATTGTACTTTTGCTCTGAGGTTGGAACTCTGAAAAGAACAGGAAGGAGCCAGGCGTGGTGATCTGGGTCCTCAGGATCCTCCTTGTCTCTCCTTAGCTGGTTGGTCCACAATACTTCACTTCTGAATCATCAAATTTGGATTGTTTTTCTAGGCATAGCCTTCTGCCTCTTAAGAGTTTTTTCTTAAAGACAGTAACTGAGGAATCTCTGGGTTTCTTTCTTTCTTTTTTTTCCCCTGTATTTCCTGCTTGTATGGGGTCAAATTTCCACATTGACTCTACTCTTTAATATTCCCCCACCATATTTTTAAAGATGAATTTTATAGGTTGATAAAGATGACTGCAGGATAGTCATGTGAGTGTGGATTAAACCATCCTAAGTACAGATTTCTATGCCACTTCAGCCGTTGTATTTATTCCATTAGTTTCTGCTGCTACCCTTCTCACTGTATTGGGACTAAGACTATTAGTAGGAGCTTTTGAAGCTTAATATGCATGTAAATAACTTATACTGGAGCATATTTATCAAAGGTTGATTGTAAATTATTTTTTTTTTGTGGAGGAATAGAACTTCTGGGTATACTAGAATAATTACTGTTTAAGGAAGTTGCTTGTGAATCCTTTTTAAAATGAATAATCATCTCATACTTCTTTCTTTGTATAAAAGTCATTTGCATATATCAGAATTGTTTTAAAGAAGGTATGTCTGCAAATGTTGATGCATGTGTCTAGAAAGAACAACATTTGATTTCTGTTTGATGCAATGAACAAGTTAAGATTTGGCAGTTGATAAGTGAGACACCATATTATTTTAACTCCACCCCCCTTTACCTGAGTTTTAATTAGTTAATTATTTTATGTTACATCCAGGCCACAGTTTTCCCTCCTTCCCCTCCTTCCAGTCCTTCCCTTGCCCCCATCCACTCCTCTTCCCCTTCTCCTCAGAAAACGGGAGGCCTCCCATGGAAAGCAACCAGCCTTAGTTGCAGTAAGTTGCAGAGGCTAGAAGAGACAGCTAAGTTAGGGGAAAGGGATCCAAAGACAGGCAAAAGAGTCAGAGACAGCCCTTGTTCCTGCTGTTAGGAGTCCCACATGAAGACGAAGCTGCACAACTGTACATAATTGCAGAGGGCCTCAGTCTGTCCCATGCAGGCTCCCTGGTTGGTGGTTCAGTCTCTGTGAGCACCTATGGTCCCAGATTAGTTGATTCCATAGGTTTTCTTGTGGTGTCCTCTGTTTAGATATGTACCCCATTTTTTAAATTGGGTTATTTGGGTTGTTGGTGTCTAACTTCTTGAGTTCTTTGTATATTTTGGATATAAGCCCTCTTTCAGATGTAGGGTTGGTGAAGATCTCTTCCCATTCTGTAGGCTGTAGTTTTGTCCTTTTTACCCTTATAGAAGCTTCTCAGTTTTTTGTGAGAATCCATTTAATTAATTATTGATCTTAGTGCCTGAGGTGTTGGTGTTCTGTTCAGGAAGTTGCCTCCTGTGCCAGTGCATTCAAGGCTATTCCCCTTCTATCAGATTTAGTGTATCTGGTTTTATGTTGAGGTCTTTGGTCCACTTGGACTTGAGTTTTGTGCAGGATGATAGATTTATATTCTTCTACATGCAGACATCTAGTTAGACCAGCAACATTTGTTAAAGGTGTTTTCATTTTTCCACTGTATAGTTTTGGCTTCTTTGTCAAAAATCAAGTGTCCATAGATATGTAATTTACTTCTGGGTCTTCAATTCAATTGCATTTATTAACCTATTTTTATGCAAATACCATGCATGTTGTTGTTGTTGTGCTTTGTTTGGTTTTGATTTTTGTTGCTATTGCTCTTCAATCCAGCTTGAAATCAGGCATGATGGTATCTCCAGTTCTTTTATTGTACAGGATTGTTTTAGCTATCCTGGGTTTTTTGTTTTTCCATATGAAATTAATGCTCTTTCATGGTATGTAAAGAATTGTGTTGGAATTTCCATGGGTATTGCATAGTTTGCTTTTGGTAAGATGGCCATTTTCACTATGTTAATCCTACCAACTTGTGAGCATGGGAGGTATTTACATCTTCTGATATCTTCCTCAATTTCTTTCTTCAGTGACTTGAAGTTTTTGTCATACTGTCTTTCACTTGCTTGGTTAGTTACACCAAAATATTTTATATTATTTGTAGCTATTATGAAGGATGTTGTTTCCCTAATTTCCTTCTCAACCCTTTTATAATTTGTTATAGGAAGGCTATTGATTTTTTTTGAGCTACTTTTGTGTCCAGCTACTTCACTGATGGTGTTTATCTTTGTTAGGTTTTTACTGCTTGTGAACAGACACCATGACCAAGGTACTCTTATAAGGACAACATTTAATTGGGGCTGGCTTACAGGTTCAGAGGTTCAGTCCATTATCTCAAGGTGGGAGCATGGCAGTATCCAGGCAGGCATGGTGCAGGAGGATCTGAGAGTTCTACATCTTCATCTGGAGGCTGCTAGGAGAAGACTGGCTTCCAGGCAGCTAGGTCTAGGGTCTTAAAGCCCAAGCCACAGTGACAGATTTCCTCTAAGGCCACACCTCCAAATAGTGCCATTCCCTGGGCCAAGCATATTCAAACCACCATAGTGTTTATCAGCTGGAGGAGTTCTCTGGTAGAATTTTTGGGTTAGTTATAACATATCTGTGAACAGTGGTACTTTGACTTCATCCATTCCAATTTGTATCCCCTTAGTCTTCCTTAGTTGTCTTATTGTTCTAGCTAAGACTTCAAGAACTAACTATATTAGGAAGAGACATAGTGACCTGTCACTGAACCCTTCACCAGCTGATACCCTATTTGAATGGTCTCCTACTCCCCCTCAACACCTATGCTCTGGTGTCATTCCCTTCCCCACATCCTGCCTTGTTTGTGTTTTAAACCCTGTGTGAATGCCTCTTTAGAAGAAGCACACTTGATCATGTGTGGATTGATCTTTATTTGATGTGCCTTGTCTTAGGATTTCGTTGCAGATGTGTTCTATTAAATATTTTTTTGCATCAGTGTTTATAAGGGAAATTGGTCTGAAATATTTGTTGAGTCTTTTGTGTGGTTTAGGTATCTGAGTGACTGTGGTTCATCAAAATGAATTTGACAGTGTTTTTTTTCTGTTTTTATTTTGTGGAATAATTTGAGGAGTATTGGTATTAGCTTTTCTTTCAAAGTCTGGTAGAATTTTGTGCGAAAACCTCTGGGCTTTTTGTTGGTTGGGAGACTTTTAATGACTGCTTCTGTTTCCTTAGGGGTTATTAGGTGTATTTAAATTATTTATCTGACCTTAATTTAACTTTGGTTAAGTGGTATCTATTGAGAAAATTGTCCATTTCTTTTAGATTTTCCAATTTTTAGTTTTTCAATTAGGTTTCTGAAGTATGCCCTAATGAGTCTTTAGATTTCATCATGTCTGTCATTATGTCTTCCTTTTTATTTTTGGTTTTGTTAATTTGGATATTTTCTGTCTGTGTTTTTAGTTAGTTATCTTGTTGATTTTCTAAAAGAACCAACTCTTGGTTTCTTTGATTCTTTGTATTGTTCTCTTTGTTTGTTTTATTGATTTCAACACTTAGTTTCATTATTTCCTGCTCTCTCTCCTCTTGGGTGTGTTTGTTGTTGTTGTTGTTGTTGTTCTAGAGCTTTCAAGTGTGCTGTTAAGTCCTTAGTATTAGATCACACTAATTTCTTCAATGAAGGGACTCTCTTCCTCATAGCACTGCTTTCCTTGTCTCCCATGAACATACAATGTTGTGCATTCATTTTCATTGCATTCTAGAAAGTCTTTAATTTCTTCCTTGACCCAGTGATCATTGAGTAGTGTTGGGAGCCATAATGGGACAAGCTGATAATTAGCAGGTGATCATCCTGAAATGCTTGCCTCGGATTATAATCTGCGACAAGTATGCCCATTCAGCAAGGCTGTGGCGGATAATTTTAGGAAAAATCGCTGCTATTAATATGCTTTTCCTATTATTATTATCAACATATGTAACAATCACTAAGCAATAGCACACCCCTTTGGAGCAGATCTCTGCAGACCCACGAAGATGTACTGTCTCGTAGTGATGCTATATAGACAAAGAGATGACTTCTTGAGTCTTAATGATGATCCTATAAGAATTCCTAAAATTATATCAATGATTATTAAGTTCTTTTATAACGGGGCTAGTATTAAGTCCTTTCTGATAATCAATACTGCTATGAGAACTCTGCCAGTTTCCCAAGTGTCATCAATCAACAGCCCTGAGATAGAAACCAGACTTTCTCCTGCTCAGAGCACATTCCAGTGTGGTTGTAAACCAATTAACCAAAGGTCACTAAATGGGAACTCACAATTTATTATAGGTGCTAGGACAGAAGAGAAAATATTGCCTGGGTTTATCTATACAAAACTTCACAATTTCTTAGTTATAGTTTTAAACGTTCGATGAACCCGTGGAGCTAGACAGGTGATGGATGTTTAGTCAGATAATTACTCCTAATGGATATGCATGTAAACATTTTCTGTTGTAAACTTCTAATTCAACTTATGATTTGAATTTTGGTGTGAACTTGTGATGAACTTTGTAACATGTGATCATGTACTCTGAATGATGTATAAGACAAAGGGATTTTCGTTAGCGGCTCGCTTTTTCTTCTCCCTTTTCTCTTCTCTCCCTCTTCTTTCTTCCCTGCTTAGAATTTCTCCACTTAGAAATTTTTTCCTTTGTTAGAATTTTTTCCCTTTCCCCACTTAGGACCTTTCCATCTTGTCTCTTAGATAGCTTTCATAGGAAACTGTTTACACTTAGTAATAAACTATAATAACTGCTTTAAGTGTCTTTTCTTCCTGCGACCTCAAATTAACAGACCTAAGTTAGAGCCTGGCAGCACCTGCAGAGAGAGTACAAAGGCCATTTGCCTAATCCTCTGCTGTCCCTGGCTGAGGTGCTGTGGCCAGAAACTTCTGGCCTCAGAGGATCAAACAGATAGCAGGTCCTACCCCCTGCCTATGCTCTTCCCATCCCCCTGGGCGGCCTCAAGAAGAACCAACGGAGGAGAAGAAAGAAGATCACCTTCTCCTCCCACCAAGCCAGGGCTGGCTCCCGGCAGAGTAGAGTTGTTCAGTTTCCATGAGCTGTAGGCTTTTGTGTTGTTCTTGAAGTGCAGCTTTAATCCATGGTGTTTGATATAATACAGGGGTTATTTCAGTTTTCTTTTGTCCATTGAGACTTGCTTTGTGCTTTACTATACATGGTTAATTTTGGAGAAGGTTCCCTGAGTTGCTGAGAAGAAGGTATATTCTTTTGTGTTTGGGTGAAATGTTCTGTAGATATGTTAGATTCATTTGAATCACAATGTCTGTTAGGTTCATTCATTATTTCTGTCTGGATGACCTGTCCATTGGTGAGAGTGGGGTGTTGCAGTCTCCCACTATTAATGTGTGAGGTTTGACGTGTGGCTTAAACTTTAGTGATGTTTGTTTTACACATGTTGGTGCTCTTCTGTCTGGGACATAAATACTTAGAATTGAAATCTTGGTGGATTTTCCTTTGGTGAATATGAATTGTTTGTCCCCATCTCTTTTGATTAATTTTACTTGAACATCTGTTTTGTTAGATATTAGAATGGCTACATCAGTTTCCTTCTTGGGTCTCTTTGCTTAGAAAATCTTTTGATAGCCCTTTACTCTGAGGTAATGTCTTAACTTTTTAGCTCTGTTTCTTTTATGCAGCAGAATGATGGATCTTGTTTATGCATCCACTCTGTTCATTTGTATTTGGGAACTGAGTCCACTGAAGTTGAGAAATATTAATGACCAATGATTTTTAATTCTTGTTATCTCAATATTGATGGTGGTGGTGGTGTCTGTGTGTGTTTCCCTTCTTTTGGATTCCCTGGTGTGAAAATATTTCCTGTGTTTTTTGTGGGTGTAGTTAGCATCTTTGGGTTGGAGTTTTTTCTTCTAGTATCTTCTGTAGGGCTGGATTTATGGGTAGATGTTGTTTAAAGCTGATCGCGCATGTCGTATCTCATTTTCTCCATTCATGGTGATTGAAAGTTTTGGTGGATATAGTAGCCTGGGCAGGCATCTGTAGTCTCTCAGGAGTCTGCAGGACATCTGTGAGGCCTTTCTGGCTTTTAGAGTCTCTGTTGAGAAGTCAGGTGTAATTCTGATAAGTCTGCCTTTATATGTTAATGGCCCTTGTCCCTTGCAGCTTTTAATATTCTCTTTATGTTACTAACAATTAGTGCTTTGATTATTATGTGGTAGAAGAACTTTCTTTTCTGGTCCAATCTGTTTGGTGTTCTCTAAGCTTCTTGTATGCTTATAGGCATCACTTTCTTTTAGGCTAGGGAAATTTTCTTCTATGAGTTAGCTGAAAATATTTCCTGGCCCTTTGAGCTGAGAATCTTCTCCTTCTTTTATTTATATTATTCTAAGTTTTTTTTTTTCCATAGTATCTCAGATTCCCTGGATGTTTTGAGGCAAGAACTTTTTAGATTTAATATTTTCTTTGACTGATTTATCAGTTTCTTCTATCCTGTCTTCTACAACTGAGAGTCTCTCTTCAATCTCTTGTATTCTGTTGGTGATACTTGTGTCTGTAGTTCCTATTCGCTTACCTAGATTTTCCATCTCCAGGATTCCCTTAGTTTGTGCTTTTTTTTTTATTGCTTCTATTTCCTGTCTTGAATGCTTTTATTCATTCCCTTTACCTGTTTTATTGTATTCTCCTGTATTTTTAAAAGAAATTTATTCATTTTCCCTTTAAAGGCTTATATCATTGAATTTAAGGTCATTTTCTTGTGTTTCAGCTGTGTTGGAATATCCAGGGCTTCACTGTAGTAGGATAGCTGGAGTCTGGTGGTACTGTATTGTCCTGGCTTTTATTGGTTGTGTTCTTACACTGGCCTCTAGCCATGTGGGTGTTAAGGTTGTTATAGATTTACATGTTGATTTCTGAGTCTATTTTTGTTATGTGGGTGGATTTTGGACATTTTTCCCCCTTGGTTTCTGATTCTTGTCCATCTTCTGGGTTGAGTAGCCTGGGGTTCCAGTGATCAGCAAGTCTTTAGGTCCAGTAGAGTGTCTCTGTTAAAGTGTTTGACCTTCGATTTGGCATGTCCTCTGGATTATTTTAGTGAGCCTCATGTTGCTTTGGGTCCAATGGAACCCGATATGAGTTCTAGTGAAAGAGGTGCCTTTGCTGCAGTTGTGGGTCAGAAATGGAAGCCACAAGAGATACTGGGCGTACAAGTTAAGTGGCTTTAAGGGCAGTGGATGGAGCTAGGGTACATAGAGACAGGTTTGTCTAGGATCCCTGATGTCTGTCAATACCTCTGTGGAAACAGTAGGACAGTCGCTTGCTCATGTGGGCCAGAAAAGGAACGTGCGGCATGGAGTCATAATTTCTTTTTCTTTAAAATTTTGTGTTTAGTCTGCAGTTATTTTTTTTAAAGATTATTTATTTTTATGTATATGAGTACACTGTAGCTGTCTTCAGACACACCAGAAGAGGGCATCAGATCCATTACAGATAGTTGTGAGCCACCATGTAGTTGCTGGGACTTGAACTCAGGACCTTTGGATGAGCAGCCAGTGCTTTTAACTACTGAGCCAATCTTTCCAGCCAAGTCTGCAGTTATTTAATTGGATATATATGATACTTTTGAATGTGTTTATTAGTTTAGTAAAAATAGTTTGCTTATAGTCATGAGTTTATTGATTTTTTTTTAATATTTGGAAGATATAATTTATCCTTCTCTTAGTTTGAGTACTGAAATGTAATTCATCATAAATAACTGTTATCTTCCTTCATTCTTTTCTTCCTTTTATTTATTTTTTTAAGACATGGTCTCACTATGTATACTATGTACATATAGACTTACTATATAGACCAGATTGGTCTCAGACTCAAAGGGAGACGCTTGCCTCTGGCTTCTGAGTGCTACAGTTAAAGATGTCACTACCATACCACCACACCCAGCACAACCTTTCTTTCCTGCTTTTTCTTCCTTTCTATTTTTCTCTTCTCTTCTCATCTCGTCTCGTCTTGTCTCGCTCTTCTCCTCTCGTCCCCTCCCCTCCCTTTCCCCTTTCCTCTCCTCTTTCTCCCTCCCCCCCCTTTTCTTTCTTCTTTTTGGAGACAGGATTTCTCTATGTAGCCCTGGCTAGCCTGGAACTTGGAACTTGATGTGTAAACCTGGCTGGCATTGAACTTGGAGAAACCAGCCTGCCCTTGGCTCCTAAGTGCTGGGATTAAAGGTATGCACCACCACAACTACTACAACTGATCAGTAATGTAGCATAAGTATGATAGATTTATAATGGAAAAAGATAAAATATAACTGTCATGGTAAATTTTGAACTGCTGTGCATTAAGTGGAGTTTTGGTTTTTGGTTGTTGTCTTATGTTTTTGTAGGCTTGTCTAGGACCCTACTATTTCTTACTTACTGGACCTTATTATCTTTTACTTCCATTTAAAGTATAGATAGTTAATCCTTGAACAAGGCAAGCTTATAGGGGTGCTACCTTCCTATCGTCAAAAGTCTACATACAACATCTAGATTTCCTCAAATCAAATTACTAATGGTTTGCTATTGACTGGAAGTCTTGACATATCATAAATGTCCACTAACACATGCCTTAAATTTCTACTACTCGCTACTTGCAAGGCAGAGGAAGAGAGTCTCAAGGTCAGTGGTTAACATTGGTTGACAGTTTATGGCCAGATTCCCCTCGAGCGCACCTGATTGGGTCTAATCTTGAAAATTAAGTAGTTTCTGGCCTAGTTAGTACTTGGATGGGAGACATTGGTCAACAGCCATTTAGTGTATGTTGTTGGATAATTAGACCATTCCAAGCCACAGTGTTCCTATCAACATGACATCTCAGGTTACAGATTAAGTAGCATAGTATTTGCATACCCTGAGCACAGTGTGTAGTGACCATTATTGATTGTCTCTCATGAGGAGTAATAAGAAGTAATAGGAGTTTACAAATAAGAGATGTGAGGGTCGTGAAAGGAAAACAAATTATATAATTTTATTACTCATGTTTTCTTCTCTTTCATATCCAAGTGGTTGTAAAATCCTGTTGACTCCCTTTCCTTTTATGACCTGTTGTTCTTGTTCCAGCTTCTGTTACCTCATAGTGCTGGTGGTAAGGTGATAAGGAATCTTGTAATACTGTTTCACCTCTGTGGCTTTGACTAGATTTTGAAAACTGGTTCTGTTTTCCCATTGACCTCTCTTGACCCCGGAATGCAAAAGCATGCAAAGTCTTATCCCAATGTATTTTCTCTCCTGTGGTCGAGTGCTTGCTGTCGTAAATTCTGTGCTGTGGTCATTCATTTGAGAACTGTGCTCTGAAATTGACCTGGTAGTTTTGTTTCTCACTTATTCAATTGGATAATACGACTTTTCTGCATAATCAGAGTCTAAAATGGTTTCAGTACAGCCCCAGGCCTATGACCCCATGCTGTCCTTCTTATGTCTTCCAGTGACCATCAACTATCTTCCTCTTCGAATTTCAGAAAGTGCTGCTTTCCTTTGGTCTTTACTGCTTCCAACATTGTGTTGCAGTTGTGTGTGTGAGCTTTGTCATCAGGATCTGGTGGTTCTGTGAAGACAAGAACAGTGCTTTGCTTGTGTCTGTGCTTTGAAATAATCTCGCACACGTGTTCAGCAACCCATTCTTCCCTTAGGGCAGCGGTCCTCAGCCTTCCTGATGCTGTGACCCTTTAATATAGTTCCTCATTATGGTGACCCCAACCATAACATTATTTTTGTTGCTACTTCCTAACTGTAAATTCTGCCACAGTTATTAATCCTAATATAAATATCTGATATGCAGGATATGTGCAATCTATGAAAGGGTTATTTAACCCTCAAGGGGTCTTGAATCACAAAGAAAATCAGTGACTATACTGATATCCACGTTGCACAAACGTTAACCAGTCAAGTGTATTTACTATGGTGCTTATAAAACTTGGAAACTCATATTAAGGCTTAACTTCTTAAATGGTACTTTATAAAGTATGAGAATGCTTGGTCATTGTTTAGTGTCTTGCTGTGTGGCAATTGTTCTATGTTAGGTACCACGGGGGCTAGAGAGATGGCTTAGTTGTTAAGAGCATTGGTTTCTTCTCCAGAGAATCCAGGTTTGATTCCCAGCATCCACATGGTGGTTACAACCATCTGTAACTCCAGTTCAAGGGATATAATGTTGCTTCTGATTCTTTGAGGGCACCAGGAATACAGACGGTACACACACACACACACACCACACACCACACACCACACACCACACCATTCATACACATAAAACCTGATTAAAAAATGACCTGCTACCAGAGACTGAGATTTCTAATTATTCAGAACAAGTTTGAGTAGTAGAATATTATTTTTCTTTTGTTTAATGTAGTAGTTTAAGTGCCTGATGCAAGGAGAAATAAGAATATTTAAAGATAATATGGGGGAAACCTGAAACTGAGTGCTGGCCATGTGGTTTCCTTATGCTGCAGTCATAAGGGAGATGGGACATGCCCACAGGTTACACAGAATTTAACATTTGCTTTGAAGTAGTTTATAACGGGATTTAGCTGTTTATATTTGAACCTGAGGCTAACAATAGCTCTAGGCATATAGTTTTTTTATTATATGTAATTTCACAACCTTCCACTTGGTGGCAGAAAATCCTTATATATAGAAAGACTTTACAGCCGAAAGTCAGAAAACTTTTGGTTTAGTCCGAGTACCAATATTCATAAACTGTTTAAGCTAGGTATGCTGTGGCCATCCTACATATTGGTGTGCATACTGAGTTTAAAATAAAGTTGTTCATCCTCTCTTCTGTGAGTTTTAATCCATTTTGAATGGTTCATTGAGTATTTCTGAATAAGATTTATGTAACAGTGTTGTCTTAGGTTAGGAGAAATTGAAAAGAGTTACTTGTTATCTTCAATGTAAAAACTAATGTGTGAAACGATTTTATTTAAAAAATTAATAACTGGTTCATTTTGGTCATTTGTGTTATTAGATTTTTTTTGCCTTCTTTCTTTTGCACTGTTTTTAAAGTCTTCTCTATATTTTCCCGTTCTTAACTGAAGAAATTAATTCATTCAGTATATTCTATGTAAATGCCCATTATGTGTAAGGTACCATCCTACATACTGATGACCGCAGGTAGTAGCAAACAAATAAAGAACAATAAAACCAAGAAAGACTGGCAGAATTGCTCAGTGGAGCATGGCGCCTGTGGGCAACTGTATTTGATACCGGATCCACAAGAGGGCAGGAGAGAGCCAGTTCCTGAGAGATGTTTGACCTCCACATGCCCAAAACTACAACAACACACACACACACCACACATACACCATACCAACACAACACCACACACATACACACACACACACACACACACACACACCATACACATACACATACACAATACACACACACACACACACACACACACATCACACACACACAACATCACACACACACACACACACACACATACACACACCACACAATTAATTAATAAGAAATTAACCAAACAAAATACAAGAAAAGCAAACCCTAACATGATAGGGGTTTTTGTTTATTTGCTTTAGATTTCTTTGTGTATGTGTCTGTGTGCATGAGTGTGCAGGTGCCTTTGGAGTATCAGAAGAGGATGTCAGAGCTCCCGCAGCTCCAGTCATAAGCTGCCTGGCACGGTGCTAGAGACTGGAGAGCAGTTGGACCCTCAATCCCGAAACACCTTTCAGCCTTTCCAGTCATGCGCACCAAGGATGAAAGTATTTGAGTTAGTGTTTGTCATGTTTCTAGAACAAAATACACTGTCTTGACCTTTTTAAGAGCATGTAGCTTTTACATGGGCAGAGCAGACTGTTGGGGATAACAGAGTGTGGGGATAAGATGGTATGATGACTTAAAATGTCAAGTTAGAGATTTAGAAAACTTCTGAAAAAAGTCAAACTTATTTTTTCCTCTCTGTGTTTGAACAGTAGATGGTAATGGCTTACAGTATAAAAGACAGTGGTTGCTTTCAGTCAGTAACATTTTGACAGTTTTCAGTGAGCTTAATGTTCTCCTTTTTTTAAAAGCAGTATTTGTATTTTTATTCTTTGAGAATTTTATATTATGTATTTTGGACATAGTTCACCCGCTGTCTGACCCAGTGTTACTGTCTGAAGAACCATCACAACTAATGCAATACTTACATAAGAACCATGTAACTGGGGCTTGTTCGAAGTTCCGAGGTTTAATCCAATCATGGTGGGAGCAAATGGCATGTGGGCGGATACTTGTGGAGAAGTAGCTGGAAGCTCCATGCAGATCTGGAGTAGAGTGACTCTGCTTGCCACGGGCTTTGAAACCTCAAAACTCAGTCTCAGGTGACACAGTTCCTCCAACAAGGAAAGGAAGTTCCTGATCCTTTCCGTATTCCTGGTGACCAAGCATTCAGATCTATGAGCCTATGGGAGCCATTCTCACTGAAATCACCACAGCCCCGGCCTGCTTTCCTAACTGTCCCCGTCACCCTCCTGCCATCTCTTCTCCCCTTCCTATCATGTTTTGGCATAATTTGTTATCAGGCTACAGTGCATGTAGGAATGAAAGAAGTACAAAGGCACTGTCTCCCTACATGTTTGAAATGCTAATCAATTGACTTAGAAAACTGGGCTTCGTCGTTAGAACTGTAATATAACTATCTAGAATGGGTGTTTCTGTGAACCTAAATTTTCAAGTTATGAAAGCATATCTGGGTACTTTATGGCAAAAAAAAAGATATGATTACATGACCATTGCAAAAAGAACATAAAATAGCTATCATAGGCCACACCCCTGTACTTTTAGCTGTTCATATCTCTAAAGCTTTTTCTTTTTTTTCCCTAAAGAATATACATATGGTTTTATTTTTAAAAATCTCTTAAAGTTGCCTGCAGTCTTTTTGAAGGTGCACTTTGTGAAAATTGACCTCCATGTGGGTGCTGAGATAGGCAGAGAATCTCAGGGCGAATTCTGCACAATAGAAGATGCTTTATATCATCATCTTTGGTGTATTTGTCGTGTTTAAGTGCATTAAATAATTATGCGTATCTTTTTGTCCCCAGTTGGGTGAGCTTTCTTTCGGAGTTTTGTGAAACCATTTGTCCCATCAGTTGTCCCTGTTTCGGTTATTATGAATGCTTTGCATCATAGGAACAAACCCCATTTTAAACAGGAGATCCCTGTGCCCTTAACAGCACTCCAGAGGCTGGATGCTCACGTACAATTGTTTCAAGATGAAACCTCATAGACTGTGCTTTCATGACTGATGGTTCCTTGGTCCTGACTTTCAGTGTCCGGTTTACAAGCTACCTCTTAAACACTGTTGAAATCACCAGTTTTCGTTTCTTTATTTGATCAATACTTAGATTAATGGTTACTGATTTGAACAAAATCAACTGAAATTTAGGGTGCTAGATTACATAAAAAGCCCAGTCTCATTGTAGGTCATTTAGGTTGATTCACACATGAATTGTGGGATACTGTAGGATCCACCATCATGATGAAGAGCTGACACCCCACGGCAGTCTTACTGCAAGATCTTGTCAGATGACTTGTGCTGTAATAGAGGGCAGACTTTTAGGAAAATGTCAGTTTGACAACAGATTGTTTGGGCCGTGACAGTTTGGGAACAGTATGAATTATACATATGCTGCAACTCAGATGAAATATATTCCTCTCTAAAGGCTCTCAGTTTAGTAGAAACATTGTTACCTCCTTTGACATTCTGCTTTCAAATGTGTATTGGTGTTATCACTTTAAAACCAAATAATTTGTCTTCACAGCTGAACTTGTGAAAACTGAATTTACATTAAGAATACTATTTGTAATAGCCTTACTACAATTCCATGAATTTGATAAATCAAGATATCATTAGAGCTAATTAATTGGCTTTTTATTTAAAGCATTTTGTAGCACTGATACAATATATCATTTAAATGTTTGCCAAGTGATTCTTTTGGCTATCAATTTAACAATTTTTTATTTATTTTTTTTATATGTGCACAAAAAAAATCTAGGATAAAAATGAGTGAAGTTAACAAAGATAACAAGTTATAAGTTGATCTGATTCTTAAAAGATGTTTCCCACTGTACTAGGAATGTACTATTTGTACCTGTTGAGTGATCATTTAGATTGAAGGATTCCATTCTGCAGGGAAGCTTCTTAAGCTGGAAGGGAAACGATTCAAAATAGCTTCAGGAAGTCCCTGAAACTGACCAGATTCACTAGGCTACTCTACTTACTGTCATAAAAGCCAAGAGTCCCTGCCTCAGGCAAAGTAAAGTTGAGCTGCATATAAGACTCTCACAGGAGAAAAACTCCAAAGACTCTCAGATAAGTAAAGCTGCTTGGAAGAAGCAGAAACCAGCAGAGCTGCTTGAAAAAGATTGATATTAACTGAGGCACCTAAAAAGAACACTCTTCAACCGGTTGATCTACCTGCAGGCTGTGCAGTGGCTCCAGGTTCCCAGCTTTTTAAAGCTTTCGCAACCATGCTGGATAGGCTTTGGTGATGCAGCTACCCTTTTGTCAAAATGTAAAATATGTACAGCAAATTGAGTATGCAGGAAGTAAGTACAGCAACACTTTGTTTCTATAATAAGTA
Source organism: Mastomys natalensis (assembly GCA_021653895.1). Lineage (NCBI taxonomy): Eukaryota > Metazoa > Chordata > Mammalia > Rodentia > Muridae > Mastomys > Mastomys natalensis. Next base: position 15,051 of record JAJTUV010002788.1, on the reverse strand, counting down.
ATCTTCTGTAAGTAATACCTCACCCATATTCCTGTAAATAACCCCAAGAAAACTCACTAGTTTACCGAAGTTGGACTTCCCTGTATGTGTACTTTGGCTTCATCTTAGGTTGTGTGTCTTATCTGGTATGAGTAGTTGAGAATGTTGGAGCACCCAGGAAATGCTTTGCCACAAAAAAGTAGCTATACATGATGAGGATGTATAGCTTCAAATAACTCCAAATTACCTTTAAAGTAAATGTTGATGCTTAGTAATATTTATTTGTATGTGACCAGTGATTTTGCAGTATATTGTATATTTATCATGAAATTGTTTATTAACAGAGATTTTATATTTTTCATTCGAGAGAAACCTTTTTTTGTTAGCTCATTTGAGTGCCAAAGGAATTACAAAATTAAAGGCATTATCAAACAATAGTCAATAGTTAACAGCTTTGCATCATATATAAAATGACAAAATTATTGTCCTAGGAACAAAGTGTCTGCTGTACTTACTTTCTGCTTACTCAATTTGCCGCACATACTTTATGTGTACCTAGCCTGTACTTTCCCATGCTTCCATGCAATGCACTTACTGGCTGCTTTGTATGCTTTATAGGCCAAAGCATATATCATAGCATAAATGCCTAGAACAGTGGTTTTCAACCTGTGGGTTGTGACCCTGGTTGGGGGCGGGAGTGACCCTTTCACAGGGGACACCTAAGACCATTTGAAAACATAGATGTTTATATTGTGATTTATAACAGTAGTAAAACTACAATTCTAAAGTAGTAACAGAATAATTTTATGGTTAGGGCATCACCACACATGAGGAACTATATTAAAATGTTGTAGCATCAGGAAGGTTGAGAAGCAGTGTTCTAAAGTCTCAAGGGCATGGTTCTGGAATTGCCACAGCCCTGGCAGGACCTTAAGGTCTGTGAAATCCCAGTGATGGAAATATGCTGGTGGAGTTGAGGGAGCATATCTTGAAACAGTAACTGATTTTAAAAATGGGGTTAGTTTAGGAAAATGAAGCTTCCTCTTAATTTTAATACTCAATATTAAACACAAATATATTGTATGATATGAATAATTCTCTATAAACCAGAATATGATTGTTATATAATTCAACACTTGATAACAATAATTTTCTTAGAGATATGTGCTATGGTTTTACCCGTAAAGCCCATTTTTTTTTGGTATATGGTGCTGGGTATTGGACCCAAGGCATCTTGCATGCTCACCCTTGTCTTGTTTCTGGTTTCCATGGTATGCTTTGAGTTTTGCTTGTTTTGTTTTTTTTTTCCCATTATTATAATGTTGGCTGTACCTTTATTATATATAGATCTGTCTTCTTAATAATTCTAAATCCCACCAAGTTGAAAATCAAGATTAATCTCATAGGGATGTTGTTTGCTGCGCCAACATTAAAGATGATGAGTGTATTTTTATACACATTGGCCATCTGCATGTCTTCTTTTGTGAAGTGTGTGCTCCTATTTTTCATCCCTTTTTCCAGATTGTATTTTGCTGTTCAGAAGTTCTACATTTTGAATTTCAGTCCTGTTGTATATGTGGCTTGCATTGTCTTCTCAGTTTTCTATTCTTCCTCCCTTAAAAGGAGTCTTTAGAGCAAGTGTTTCGTTTTGATAATCTGGTTTATCAGGCTTTTCATTCATGGGTCAGGCTTTTGGTGTCAAGTTATCAATGTTTCATTTGCCTTGAAGATTTGCTACTGTTATTTCCTGATAGCTCTATAGCTTACATTTTATGCAGTTCATTTTCAATTAATTTGTGTGTAGTTTTGGGTTTAAGTTCAAGGTTTTTTGCTTTACTCCTCCAGGTGTCCAGTTACTGCAGTCTTCCTTGTTGAAAAGGCTGTTTCTCTTGCACTGAATTTCTTTTGTAATTTAGTAGAAAGTTTAGTCAAATTAAGACAAAACAAAATTAATAGTAACCCCCAATTTGTGTCAGTAATCATGTGTTAAATGCTCAGTAGTCATGTGGGTTGTGGGCACTGCCTTGGACCAGGGAGCTTGTATGAATTAGTGTCTGTCTTCAAGCCCACTCCATATCTTTTAATTTTAGATTAAGTTTTTAGGCTAGCATACATTCAGCAGTGTGTTTTATTATGATACTTGACATGTGCCATTTAGCTTTGCTATCGTGTGTTCCCTCCCTGGATACCTATCCCAGTCCAGGCCCTCCACCCGCCTCTTGAAGATTCCCTTTGTTTCCCCTGCTGACTTCCTTAGACTTAGGTTAGATGGCATTTTGTTCTGGAGACATTTTCTGCTCTGTGTCTCATCTCTCAGCCGAAGAGTTCCCATTGAACTGTGTGTTCATTTCTATTTATGGCAATTATTATATGCTCATTCCTTTTCATTATTCCTTGGTGGTAATTACTTTCTCCCTTGTCTGCTGCACCACTAAATTATAAGCTGCTTTGAACTAGAAGTTATGAGACAATTTTGTATCCCTCGTTCTGCCATTGAGAATACACACTGTAAGAATTGTGGATGTGTGGACAATAGCACCCTTCTCTTTGTTTTGATGGTGACTATTACTATTTTCAGAGTTATGAGCTCCATACTTTTGAAGCATATATCGTTTGTTTGAACATTTATTGTTTTATAAATTCCGAAATATCAAAGATCAATATGTTCACTATTGTTAATAACTTCCCTCAAGAGGATAGTGTCAGGATTTGGTGCCTGCCCATGAGTTGGATCCCATGTTGGGCTGATCGCTGGATGGCCTTTCCTTCAGTCTTTGTTCCATTTTTGTCCCTGCATTTCTTTTAGACAGGAATAATTCTGGGTCAAACAATTTGAAGGTAGGTTAGTGACCCCATCTCTCCACTGGGGCCCTGTCTACTGGAGGGGTGACCCAACCCACGGGTCTGATTATTCATGAGGTATTGAGGTGGACCTTCACCTGAAAAGAGACATGGGTGGGTGAGAGAGTGGAGATCCTGCATAGTTTTGTCAAGATCTCGCTTTATTCGGGGTAGCTTACAATATATAGTCTTTGGCGAGGGAGCAAAGGGGGCAAAGAATGGGGCGGAGCACTCTGTGGTTTGCCCTGGGGCAAGGGTTCTTTATGAACAGGAAAATCTTTTCTTGGTTGAAGGTCTGGTTTTCCCAAAGAGGCAGTTTATTGCCCTAGACCATCCCACTGTTGTAACCAGCTCTCAGGAAATGCCAGACATTCCTGAGACCAGTGACCAGAGAAGTCCTTGCACTGACTAATCCTTCCAGAAGGGCGGGTAATTCCCTGAGGCTCTCTTGGAACAGCAGGTAGCTTTGGGTTTTGGCTCCTGACAGAGGGGGTTCCATCTCCCCACTGTTGGGCATTTCTGCTAAGGTCATCACCATTGAGTCCTAGGAGCCTCTTATATCTCATGTCTCTGGGACTTTCTAGAGGTCCCAGATCCCACCCCACAGCTGAATATTTCCATTCATTCTCCTGGCCTTCTGGGCTTCTCTCCTGTCTTCACCCATACTTGATCCTGCTCCCCATTTCCACTCCCCTTTCTCCTTCCCCTCCCACCCAGGTCTCTCTCTCCCTCTGCCTCCTGTGATTATTTTGTTCCCCCTCCTAAGAGGTGATTGAAGCATCCTCATTCTGGCCTTCCTTCTTGTTAAATTTTGTAGTCTGTGTCATGGGTTAATTCTGTACTTTTTGGCTAATATCCACTTACCAGTGAGTACATAGCATGTATGTCCTTTTGGGTCTGTGTTACCTAGCTCACAATGATATTTTCTATTTCCATCCATTTGCCTGAAAAATGCATGGTGTCCTCATGTTTAATAGCTGAATTGTGTAATAAACCACATTTTCTGGTTCCATTCTTCACTTGAGGTTGTTTCCCAGCTTCTGGCTATTAAAATAAGGCTGCTATGAAATTAGTGGAGCTCATATCCTTGTGGTTTATGGGGCATCTTTTGGGTATTGCCAAGAGTGGTATTGTTGGGTTCTTCAGGTAGAACTATATTCCAATTTTCTGAGGAACCGCCAGATTGATTTCCAGATTGGTTGTACCAGTTTTGCAATCCCACCACCAATGGAGGAATGTTCCTCTTTCTCCAACATCCTCACCAGCATCTGTCTACTTGAATTTTTGATCTTAGTCATTCTGATGGTTGTGAGGTGGAATCTCAGGGTCTGTTTGATTTGCATTTCCCCAGTGACTAAGAATGTTGAACATTTTTTAAAATGCTTTCATCCATTCGAGATTTCTTTGTTGAGAATTCTCTGTTTAGCTCTGTGCCACATTTTATAATTGGGTTGTTTGGTTTTTTTGGAGTCTAACTTCTTGAGTTCTTTATATATTTTGGATGTTAGCCCTCTAATGAATGTAGTTAATGGGCTAGTGAAGCTCTTTTCTTAGTATGTAAGTTGCTGCTTTTGTCCTATTGATAGTCAGTCTCCTTGCCTTACAAAAGCTTTGCAGTTTCATGAGGTCTCATTTGTCAATCGGTGATCTTAGAACCTGAGACATTGGTGTTCTGTTCAGGAAATTTTCCCCTCTGCCAATGCATTTGAGGTTATTTCCCATTCTCTTCTTTTAGGTTCAGTGCATTGGGTTTTATATCCTTGATCCACTTGCTTTGTGCAGTAAGTGTGATAAATATGGATACATTTGTATTTTTCTACATGCAAACAGCCAGTTAGACCAGCACCATTTTTTGAAGATGCTTTTTTTTTTTTTAAATCAATGATTAAATGTCCATAGGTATATGGGTTTATTTCTGGGTCTTTCATTCCCGTTATTGACTTGTTTGTCTCTGTACCAATACCATATGGTTTTTAACCACTATAGCTCTGTAGTACAACTTAATGTCAGGAATAGTGATTTTCCCAGAAGTTCTTTTACTGTTGAGAATTGTTTTGGCTATCTTGGCTATCCTGGGTTTTTTGTTTTTTCCATATGAAATTGAGAATTGCTCTTTCCATGTCTGTGAAGAATTGTGTTGGAATTTTGATAGGGATTGCATTGAATGTGTAGATTGCTTTTGGTAAGATGAACATTTTCACTATGATAATCCTATCAATCTACATGATATCATCTACATTGATCTACATCAATCCTATCATCAACATGAGAGATTGTTTCATCTTTTGAGGTCTTCAGATTTTTTCTTGGGGATTTGAAGTTCTTATCGTATAGATCTTTCACGTACTTGGTTAGAGATATACCAAGATATTTTATGTTATTTGTGGCTGTTGTGAAGGGTGGTGTTTTCCTAATTTCTTTCTCAGGTGGTTTAACGTTTGTAGAAAGGTAGGCTACTGATTTGCTTGAGTTAATTTTATATCCAGCCACTTTGTGAAGTTGTTTATCATCTGTAGGAGTCCTCTGGTAGAATTTTGAGTGACTCTTGTATACTATCATATCATCCACAAATAGTGGTAGCTTGACTTTATCCTTTCCAATTTGTATCCCTTTGATTTCCTTTTGTCATCTAATTTCTCCAGCTTGAACTTCAAGGACTATATTAGATATATATAGTGAAAAAGTGGGCAGTCTTGTCTTGTCCCTGATTTTAGTGGGATTACTTCTTGTCCCTGATTTAGTGGAGATTACTCCCCATTTAATTTGATGTTGGCTGTTGGTTTGCTGTGTATTTCTTTTTGTGTTTAGATATGTGCCATGAATTCCTGATCTCTCCAAGACTTTTAACATGAAGGGTTGTTGGATTTTGTCAAAGGCTTTTTCAGAATCTAATGAGATGATCTTTGATTTTTTTCCTTTGTGTTTGTTTATACAGAGGATTATGTTGATGAATTTTCGTATATTGGACCATCCCTGCATCCCCGGGATGAGCCTACTTGATCCTGGTGAATGATTCTTTTGATGTGCTCTTGGATTTGGTTTTTGAGAACTTTATTGACTATTTTTGCATTCACATTCATAAGTGAAATTGATCTCAAATTCTCTTTCTTTGTTGGGTCTTTGTGTGGTTTAGGTATTAAACTGTGGTTTTATAGAATGAATTAGGTAGTGTTCCTTCTTTTTCTGTTTTGTGGAATAATTTGAGGAGTATTGGTATTAGCTTCTCTTTGAAGGTCTGGTAGAATTCTACACTAAAGCCATATGGCCTTGGGGTGTTTTTTTTTGATTGAGAGGTTTTTAATGACTGCTGCTATTTGCTTAGGGGTTATGAGACTGTTTAGATAGTTTACCTGATCTTAATTTAACTTTGGTATGTAGTATCTGTCTAGAAAAACCATCCATTTCATCTAAATTTTCCAGTTTTGTGGAGTATAGGCTTTTGTAGTAAGATAATGATGATTTTTTTTTTTTTTTTATTTCCTCAGTTTCTGTTGTTACGTCTCCTTTCTCATTTCTGATTTTGTTTATTTGGATATTGTCTCTGTGCCCTTTAGTAAGTTTGGCTAAAGGCTTATCTATCTTGTTGATTTTTCTCAAAGAACCAGCTCTTGGTTTTGTTGATTCTTTGTATTGTTTTCTTTTTTTCTAATTGGTTGATTTCAGGCCTGAGTTTGGCTATTTGCTGCCTTCTGTCCCTCTTGGTGTTTTGCTTATTTTTGTTCTAGAGCTTTCAGGTGTGCTGTTAAGTTGCTACTATAGGATCTCTCCAATTTTGAAGGTACGTAGTGCTATGAATTTTCGTTTTAACACTGCTTTTATTGTGTCCTATAATTTTGGGAATGCTGTGCCTTTTTTTTTTCATTGAATTATAGAAAGTCTTTAATTTCTTCTTTATTTCTTCCTTCAAGTTATCGACAGAGTAGTTCAGTTTACACGTGTATGTGGGCTTTCTGTTGTTTTGTTGTTATTGAAGTTCAGCCTTAGTGTAGGCTGATCTGATAAAAATGTATGGGATTATTTCAATCTTATTGTATCTGTTGAGGTTTCTTTTGTTTCTGATTAATGGTCAGTCTTAGAGAACATTCCATCAGATGCTAAGAAGAAGGTATATTATTTTGTTTGGAGGGTGAAATATTCTGTATGTATCTGTTAAATCCATTTGGTTTATAACTTCTGTTAGTTTCATTGTGTCTCTGTTTAGTTTCTGTTTCAATGACCTGTCTAATGTTGGGAGTAGAGTATTGAAGTCCCCCACTATTATATGTGTGAGGTTTAATTTATGTTTTGAGCTTTAGTAAAGTTTCTTTTATGAATGTGGGTACCCTTGCATTTGAGGCATAGATTTTCAGAACTGAAACTTCATCTTGGTGGATATCCTTGATGAATATGAAGTGTCCTTCTCCATCTCTTTTGATTTATTTTTTGTTGGGTGTCTATTTTTACTGGATATTAGAATGGCAACTCCAGCTTTTTTCTTGGGATCGTTTGCTTGGAAAACTTTTTTCAGCCCTTTACCAGGGGTATGTCTTTGTTGCAGAGGTGTGTTTCTTGTATACAGCAGAATGATGGATCCTGTTTTCATATCCAGTCTGTTAGCGTGTCTCTTTTTACTGCGGAATTGAGTCCATTGATGTTGAGGGATATTAAAGACCAATGATTGTTAGTTCCTGTTATTTTATTGTTGGAGGTGGTATATTGTGTTTGGGTTTCTCTTATTTTGAGTTTGTTGTGAGATGATTAATTTCTGGTGTTTTCTTGGGTGTTGCTACACTTCTTGTGTTGGAATTTTGCTTCTAGAATCTTCTGTAGGTGCTGGATTGGTAGATAGATATTGTTTAAATTGGTTTTGTCATGAAATATCTTGATTTTCTCCATCTATGGATGGTTGAGAGTTTAGCTGGGTATGGTAGCCTGGACCGGTGTCCATAGTCTCTCAAGGGTCTATATGACACCTGTCCAAGATCTTCTGGCTTTTTGCATCTTTCTTGAGAAATTTGGTGTAATTCTGATATGTTTTTTATATGTTACTTGGCCTTTTTCCTTACAGTTTTTTAATATTCTTTCTTTGTTCTGTGCATTTAGTGTTTTTGATTATTATTTGGTGTGAGGATTTTCTTTTCTGGTCCAATCTATTTGTTGTTCTGTAAGCTTCTTGTACATTTATGGCCATCTCTTTCTTTAGGTTAGTGAAGTTTTCATCTATGATTTGGTTAAGATGTTTTTTCTGGCCCTTAGAATTAGGTATCTTCTTCCTCTTCTATTCCTATTATTTTTAGGTTTGGTCTTTTCATTGTGTCTCAAATTTCCTGTATGTTTTGGGTTAGAAATTTTTTTACCCTTTACATTTTCTTTGACTGATGTGTAGATATCTTCTATAGTATCTTCTAGTCCTGAGATTTTTGATCTCTTGTATTCTGATGGTGATGCTTGCATCTGTAGCTCCTGATCTCTCTCCTAGGTTTTCTATCTTCAGGGTTCCCTCCATTTGTGATTTCTTTTTTGTATCTATTTCCATTTTTAGGTCTTGGACCATTTTTTTCAGTTCCTTCCCCAATTTGATTGTATTTTCCTATGTTTCTTTAAGGGATTTATTTGTTTCCTCTTTAAGGGTTTCTACCTATTTGCCTGTGTTTTCCTATATTTCTTTAAGAGAGTTATTTATATCCTCCTTAAAGGCTCTACCATCTTCATGAGATGGGATTTTTAGGTCGTAATCTTGGCCTTTGGGTATGTTAGGGTATCCAGTGCTTGCTGTGGTAGGAAAAGTGGGTTCTGATGGTGCCAAATTACATTGGCCTTTCTTGCTTATGTTTTTGCAATTGTCTTTTGCCATCTAGTTATCTCTGGTGTTAACTGGCCTGGGTGTTCAGACTAGAGCATGCCTCTTTGGAGGCAGGTACAGCTGTGTGACCTAGGTTAGACCAGGCCTCCTATATCCCTGTGTCTTTGTGTCCCTTGTTAGGGAAGACTCTCCTGGCAGACAGGCTGGGTTTGGGGTCCAGGGACAGGCATGTTGATCTGTGCTCCTGATTATGGCAGACCTCCTGGGAGACAGGCTGTGGGATGGGGGCAGGCATGCTGATCTGCCACAGGTTCAGGTGGAGGTGCAGACTGGAAAGGGATGATGCTTAGGCAGGGTGGGGTAGATCCCAGGCTTGCTGGGTTCTGTGGGGGTCCCAGAAGGTGTGGGTATTGGGGTGGGAACCTCACCAATGTTCCTAGTTATGACAGACCTCCTGGGAAATAGGTAGGCTGTGGGGTTGGGGAGGAGGGCAGGCTTGCAAATGTGTTAGAGGTTCAGGTGGAGGTACTATTTTTGAAACTGTGTATTTTAGTGTATGTGTGTGTTTGTGTGCATGTATTTGTACTATGTGTGTGTCTGTGAGCATGTGTTTGTATAGGTACACATGTGCATATGTCTGGATCACAATGCCTTTCCTAGTTCTCCATCTTAGTTTTTATTTTAATTATTTTACATGGTGGGTATTGCGCCTGTATGTATATCTACGTACCACTTTCATGTGTGGTACCTGTGGTGGTCAGAAGAGTACATTAGATCCTCTAGAACAGAGGAGTCTCCATCTTCCAGGTCCTCTAGAAGAATAGCCAGTACTCTTAACCATCAAGATCTCTCCAGCCCTCCACCACGTTTATTAAGGTGGGACTTAAACTGAACCTCGAGTTCATTGATTCTGGTGGCCTGGCTGGCTGTTAGTGTCTGTCACTCCCTTCCAGAACTGATATCACAGGTACATGTTGCTTCCTTGGCTTTGTTTGCCTGCATGGGTTTTTAAGAGGTGGTAGAGTTCAGTTCCTCATATATGAGCAGAAACTACTGCACTGCATGAGCTACCTCCCCAGGAGACAGATGGAGAGTATTTGTTTTGTTGTTTTTTGTTTTTTTAAAAGATATGATTATGTAGCCATTTTTCTAAATAGTCTAGTACACATATGAAGAGTATTGACTCAATGCTGATACTTTCATTACACTTAACTTCAATTCATTATTCACATCACACTAGCCTGGTTTTTATCCGATGACCTATTTTGCTTTATAATCCCATCTGGAAGACCACATTATATTTAGCCATCATGTCTCCTTAGCTTCCACTGAACTGTTGATTTTTCTTTATTTAGATTTTTTCTGTTTGGTGACTTTGATAACATCCAGCTGTACTTTATAGAATGTCACCTTGTTGACATTTTTTGACATTTTTTTTCATGAACATAAAGGTGTAGTGTTTGAGAAGACCACAGATGTAAAGTGTCATTTTCCTCATGATATCAAGGGAACATTATTGGCATGTTTTTACCTTGTTAATGGTTAATAAGCTTACAGTAGTAATTGGACAAATGCCTGTCTTCTGTTGTCTTTATCTTTTACTAGTGCTTATATTAATCATATCATTTTTTATCAAAAGATATGTGTTTGTGTGTCTGTGTGTGACAGTCTCACCAAGTAGCCCAGGACTATCTCAAACTTTCAGTCCTCCTGCTTTTCCTCAGTGCTGCAAGATTGTTCATGATAGTCATCTTTTAAGGCTTCTTATTCATTTTGTTGATAGTTCATTTAACCTAGATAGTATGAGTTGTAACACATTTAAGTGACTGCCATTTTATAACACATTCACATAGCCGTGTCTGTGGATACAATTGATACGAGCACCAATAACAGGTAACAGAAGGCAGATACTTGTCTAACTACCAAAACGAGGCGGTTTCTGCCAGGAAAATTAGTGTGCAGACTGTGACTTTAAGCCTCGTCCATTTGGACTCCGTTAAGGTCAATGATTTGTTTCTAAAATGGTTTTCCCCTGCACTCTCCAAAGAGCTGTTTAAACCTTGACAAAGTTTTAGGGATAAATCGTTTTATTCTGCAGTTTTATTTCAACTTGTAGATATTGGTTTCATAGAATTTTCTGTAAATAGTTATAAATGAGGCATATAGCTAGATATTTGACAGATTCCTATGTTAGTTAGTAGACATTCTCTAAGGCTATATTTGGGTAGTCTACACTTCCATGTGGTACTACACTTAAGTGTGAGAACTACCGGTAGGGATTCGGTTCCAGTTCTGTTGTGGTTGTTGGGTGGGGATTATAATCTTTAAATGAAGATGTGCACCTTTGCATTTAGCCTTCGTTTTAGCATTGTCTACTTACTAATTTCGTGCTTGTAGGCTTACCTTGCTTGTTGTAACATTCGGAAAATTGAAAATACCTTAAATTCTATTAAAGGGCAAATCTTTAATGATAATACATTATAAAATGTAGTTACTGACATTTGAATGCAACTTGGCCGTGAAGGAATATGGTATGGCATGGTGCGGCAACATAGTTCTTAGAAGTTGGTATTTTGTGTTCTGGTAGCTGTTGATATGTCTGCTTCCTGAATTCTCTCTGTGTGTGTCTGTGTGTGGCCTTTAGCTGTTTGTGAGGCTGTTGTTTTGTTGTTGAAGCCTATGTTCTTAGAATGATGTGCAGGGGTGGCTTTCACCGTTGTACTTTAGACTTTAAACATTTGTATGCTTTTCTTTTGCTTACCTTCCTGTTTTAAGTGATTCTCTTTCTGGTTCAAGGCGCTTCCCTTATCTTACAGTCCCCATTGGAAGCATTATCATTCAGAAGAATAGTCGCGTAGACTTGAATACAGTTTGCCTAGAATTCTATTGGCTGGTTTGTGTGTTTTAGTTTCCATGGTTAATTTTTTTCCAGAAAATCCCCACATGATACTACTCTTTTTGACTTAGTGAAATAAACATTCTAGAAAACTTAAAATTGAATGTATATTCCCATTTCCTATTGATTTATATTATGAAATTTAAGATTTGATGGGGTGTGGCCAACATGTATTAAAAAATTATTGAAAAAGAAGTCCATATATAGAGTTTTCCTTTAATGTTTTTGTTAATTAAACAGTATAAAGGAAATCTGCTTGCTGAAATACTAATAGTACATAGTATAAAGAAGTCATCCATTTTCTATTAAACAGCAAAATTCCTAGCAGAAGCACACACTGTCTTTCTTGTACATTACTTATGTAATTAGTTCCAGCTTCTTTAACAATTCCAGTGTCTGGGTTACAGTGATAAAATAATTAACGCCTCTTATAAACTGCATTGTAGATGTTCTTGTTTAGGGGGGCCTTCCTGTGAGCTTTTCTGGGGTGTGGAAAGGATTAACTCCTTAAAGGCCTTTTAGACATTTGGGCATGACATTAGCTTCTCAAAAACACGTAGGGGCATTTCAGCCCGAACTCTAAGCCTCCTGGTTGCAGTCCTACATGCCATTATTTACGGTCAGGCTGCTGTCGATTCACAGCAGTTATCCCTTTCCAGGCACCAGCGACATTCATATGCCTGACATGATCTCACAAACTTCCCTGTGGTTTGCCCTCGCATGGGAAAGTTCCAAAAAGGAAGAGAAGGCGTCCTTTTATGCTGCCCCCATGCAGCCACCAAACGGCCAGAGCAGAAAAATTCAGTTCTTTGAGAATACGATCTGTTGTATGTCCTCGGGGTAGGTGGGAAACTGTGTCTTAATGGGGCCATGTCTTTGAAGTTTTCTTGCATCTCTGTGGATCTGAGAGAAGCAAATTAGAGTAGCACAAAGCCAGACAAGATTTGCTATTTCCTCTTGACTAAATATGTGCTGATAACTTTCCATTAATTCCTAAAATCCAGAGACGTGTCTTTTGACAGTTTATGGCTGTTTTGCTGTTTTTCTCTATGGAGAGGCCCACTAAACCCTCTACTCTTCCTTTTTGCTGGTATCTAGTGCGGGGGTTTTGTATGGGCTTTGTCCTGTTTGATGTGCTAAATGTTGGCTAATGGGAAACCCCAGCAGAGACTCATTATAGGCAACTGTAGATATGGTATTTAAAAGAAAGGGGAGGCTTTGCTCTGAAATTAGACTATTGAATTTGTAGGTGGCCCGGAGCAGCAGTGAAGGGGGGGGGTGGTGGTGGTAGGGTAAAAACTGAGCTTAAGGAACAATTAGAGTTAAGGGTGTAAGACTTTGTGAAACGTAACATCTGCTAGTGTCAGGCCAGAATTTCCAGAGGACTGTCTGGATTCCCATGTCTCAGACCAAGGAGCTGAGAGAGGACAAGTTGCAACAGGAGCAGAGACAGTTTACTGAGGGCAGGAACGTTTCTAAAGAAGTCAACAGGAAGAGCAAACAGAGTTAGAGCTCAAACACCCCTACTTACACTAAAAGGGGCTTATGTGTCACAGGCTTGGACTCTTTTTGCATGCTTCTCTCTCTTTTCTCTCTCTCTCTCTCTCCCCTCTCTCTCTCTCTCTCCCCCTTTCTGTTTGTCTCTGTCTCTGTCTCTCTCTCTGCCTTTCTGTTTGTTTTCTCTCTCTTTTTCTGTGTCTCTGTGTCTCCCCTGTCTCTCTCTTCTGTGTATTTGCTACAGGGGGGGTTCAGCATACGCTTTATGTTTCATATGACTAGTCAACTCTTTAGCCCGCCCCAGGGATGTGCATTTTTGTGTTATTACATAATGAGCAGCAGGCTCTTTAGATGTGGGTGTTCAGAGTGCTCCCAACCTGTCCTAGCTGCCTGTGGGGATGGGAGATGGTTCCACCCTTTTTTACCAATGGGTGTTTTTAATTTATTAATTCTGAAAGAGTTTACCCCAGGACCTCTGTGTCTCACTTTCTGCCCGTGCCTCAATTGACCTTCCTTTTTATTATTTTTTAAAGCATTAGTCATTTTAATTTACTGTAGTTTAACACTTAACTTCTGATTGCTTTAAGCCTCCCCTTCCTTTCTTCTTCCTCCCTCACATCTTTCCTTTCTTCTCTTCTGTGGGGTAAAAACAAACAAAAAATAAAAGTGGGTCTGGTGGCAATGCTTTTAAACCCAGCACTCAGGAGGCAGAGTAGGCAGATCTCTGTGAATCAAAGGGCCAGCCTGATCACATAGAGAATTTCAGAAAAGCCAGGGTGAAATAAGAGACCCTGTCTCAAACAAACAAAAGAAACAAAAACACCCACAAAACCCAAAGCAACCCCCTCAACAAATGACAGAAAAGAACAAAAACTCCACAGCTCTCACCTCAAAGAGACTGAGATTGTTTTTTAGTCTATTATATATTTAATATTTTTATTTTCGAGCCAAATATGGTTGACCATGGCCCAGAACTACTATGAATTATAGTAGAATGTCCTGTTTTTTTGTCACTTATACAAGTTTATAGTCACCTGGGGAAAAAAGAACCCATGTGAGGTATTGCCCAGATGAGCTTGGCCTGTGGCCTTGTCTGTGAACTGGTTGTCTGGATGGATGATGGTGTGGGAAGGCCGGCCTGACAGCAGCAGGCAGCATGGTCCAGGTGGGCCTGGGCTTTGGGGAAAGATGGCTGAGCATGAGCTGCGAACGAACCAAAAGCAGTATACTTATGACTTCTTTTTTTTTTTTTGGGTGGTGATTAGAATCTTTTATTTGGCCACACCTTGCTATGGGTCTTTTTTTTTTTTCAACATTGTTAAATACTTTATTTTTTTATTTCCTTCACAAAGCAAATAAATTGAATAGTGAAATCAAGTGTAAACCAACAAAAATATATAAATTATAGTCCATAATCCTCATGAGTATACATACAAAATTCTCAATGAAGTAGTTGCAAACTGAATACAAAGATATAAAAAAAAAATATTCCATGAATAACTGAATAACTGTTTTTTTTTTTTTTTTTTTTTTTTTTAGAGACCAAACTCCATATACAGGCTGCATGTTTTGGGATACCCCCCCACTCCAGATGTTTGAGACCTACAGAAAACCAAGCTGCACAGACCAAAGTGGGGTGCTTTTGTCCTTTTAGAATGAGTATCAAAAGATTCAACCAGAGCTCCCAGAATCTAAACCTCCAGCCTGAGAACGGGACAGGGGCAAGCTGTCTCTGAGAGGCTCTAACCAGCAGCTGACTCAGACAGATACAGACATCCAGGCCAAACAGTGGATGGAGCTTGAGGACTCTTAAAGAAGAAAGGTGGAAGGATGTGGGCCAAAAGGAGATAGGAACTGCACAGGAAGATCAACAGAGTAAACGAACCTGAACCCTTGGAGCTCTCAGAGACTAATCCCCCAGCCTGGGGCACCCCCAGCTACACAGATCTACCTCCAGGGGTGAACCACCCTCCCTGCACAATGTTGCAAAGTGCAGCATGACTTCTTTTATGATAAAAGAACCCTTTTCCTTTCCCCCAAGTTCCCCTTTTTTTTT